>UCOM01004026.1:0-14313 GCA_900474385.1 Ormyrus pomaceus
AAACTGTTTGGTCAGTTACCTTAAACGGCGGCGGGGGGGAGGAGGGGAGGGACCCGCGTGATGCAGCAGCAGCAGCAGCTCGATTTTCCAGCTTAGAGTTTAATTCGCTGGAAGTTAATTTATCGGCGGCGAAGCACCGTGGTGGGGGGAGGGGCAGGGGCGAAAGAGAGCCCGAGAGGAGAAGAAAAAAAGATAAAGAATAGCGGAGAGCGCACGATGGGATTAATTAAGCCCCCGGCTTATCTCGCAGTTTGCATTGAAGCCTCGGGATTATCTTTCTCGATCTCTCGCGTAATTTATTCCTCGATCCAATGAGAGAGAGGGAGAGAGAGAGAGAGCGGCGCAAAAAAAAGAGAGCGCGGCGCGGCCCCCGGAATAAGAAAAATATCGATGCGAGAATCGGGGAAATGGAAAAACAGGGGCTTTTAACTCATTTCGACGGGCCGGTCACTCCTCTCCTCTTTCTCGCTGGAAAAATCAGCGCCGCGGGAACCGGCCGCCGGCAAATTCAATTTCGCCTCTCGCGAAAAAATTCGCTTTGCCCCCGCGGGGGATTTTTCGATTATCCGCGAAAAAACAGAGGAAATGTAAATTATATCGTTTGAGTAAACGCTCGACGCGACTCGGAAAATTGTTATCGGAGAATCGAATGAGAGGTAGGATACGCTTTTTAAACGCCTCCAGCTTTGTTTCAATTAATTTTTTAATTACACGAGTGATTTCGAGGCCATTAAGAAATAAGTTGATTTCGGAGGATTAAAGTTTCAATAAAGCGCGCCGCGGGCAATTAAAAGATTAATTTTCCCCCGATGTAAGGTCCACTTGGAGAGGGAGAGAGAAAGAGAAAGAGAGGAAATTTTTATGACGGTCGTAAAGTTTTTGGAAACCGTTGCTGATACTCGGAAATTGGATAATTGGAAATGTTCACTAAGATCTCGGAAATCTTGCTGGGAAACTATTACGTCAAATCCATTTTAAGTTTTGGAAGTAGAAAATAGTCGCGAGAAAGAGTATATATACGGTGAATACAGCGGGTAATCAGAAAGTTGAATTGATTTTCCGACAAGAAACAGCAATTCGCGCGAACAACTCGGCAATTTCAAGATAACGCTAACGATCTCCCCGAAAAATTGACAACAAAAATGATTCAACAAACACAGAAATCGAAATCAGAAAAATGCCTCGTCCTCTAAAAAAATAAATGGAAATCCGCGTGGAACCAGGGTGCCCGAGCTTTCTCGCTCCGCGGCTGGCTCATCAACGCCGCCTCCTCGTCGTTGCCGGGCAATCGAACATCGCGCTCGACCGCCGGAGCAGCTCGGTGTCCCGCGCCGAGAGCGAGAGAGAGAGTCTCGGAACGCCGGCTAGCTTTCCATCCCTCCGCCGGGCAAAGATCGAGAGAGAGAGAGAGAGAGCGGAGCCGTAGGAGGAGGAGATTGGGGCGCAAGGGGTTAGGAGCCGCGCTGTACTTAGTTAGCGAACAATGCAGCCTCTAACGAACAGCCCAGGGGCGGCCTGGCCGACTTAGCCCCGGCCACGTATACAGGGCGCGCAGCCGCCTGGCCAGACGGCCCCAGGATTACGCGGCGGAGCGGCGTTACGCGCGCCGCCGCGCGTTATAAGCGTCGTTAATGCGAGAGGGAGGGAGGAGGCGCGCGGGGGGCTTTTGATTAATTTATTGGGATTGTTGCGGGGCCGTCTTGACGATATGCCAGGGGGCGGGAGACGAGTCACGTCGATCCACCGCCGCGCGCGGCAAGCCGAAGCTTGATTGGAGCGACTTGGGAGTTTAGCTTCTTTTTAACCCCTTTGGCGAGAGGGAGAGAGCTCTCCGGCGACTGCCGGCTTTCTTTCCTGATTGCTGCTGATTCCGCGAAAGAACCACTGTGCGCCGCGGCTTTGAATGCTTTATCTTTGATTATGCAGATCCTAACAAGGAGTCCGCCCGCCGCGCTGTGTGTTCTCTTGTTTACCTAGCAATTTCAATTGTTGGAAACAGGGGGTTTTGCTTTTCTTCGCGGCCAAGTTCGTTAGAGACATAAAATCTCTTACGTTTTTTTAATCAAATTAATTGCAGTTTACAATTCGGCCTCGACGATTCGCAAGGAGAAGGGCGAGTTAATCAAAATACTAATTAAATAAATAGTCGACAATAAAAGCAACCCGAGAGCGGCGGATGTAATAAAGGAGCGTAATTTCATTCGGCCGAATCTGGAGAATTCAATTTCATGCACTCTCGACAAATGGAGCACTATGTTAATTGATAAAATTGATAGTACTTACTGTAAACGATACGAGAGCTGGAGATAGAGAGCAAGCCGAGCGGGAGAAGGAGGAGCGGAAGGACGGAGAGAGAGAGAGAGAGGGAGGGAGAGAGAGAGAGAAAGAGCGAGATGCAATCGAGAAACGCAATCGGCGAGTTTCGAGGGGGTATATAACCGGGAGTCTCGAGCGAATTTCGACACTGCGGCGGCGGCGGCGGGCTATGGTTTCGCTATACTGCGCGAGACGACGCGCAATTTCCCGGAGACTCCTTTTCGAAAATGGGATTGCGGTTACTTAAAAGCCAACCCCGGAGAGCCGCGCTACCGACTCTCGAGCGTTGTGTAAGCTTGTTATTTTGATTAGAACGACAAAGGCTCTGACTTTTTTTTTTTTTTTTTTTTTTTTTTTTTTTCACGGACTTGCACAACCCGGCCGTCAAAGCTTTTACGAAAGGGCCTGCCCCGCGAAATTCGGGAGGTAGGAACTGATTTGGACTTTTGGAGAAGATCGTATTTGGACTGGATTTCATTAGAGTTCACGTCTGAGAGTTGGTTTAATGATGATGGCGAGGTATTTATACTTCGGCAAGTCCATTTGTGGTGACAATGTTGATATCGTAAGCAAATTAACACTTACAAAGCTTTAACAATTAAATTCACAATAACTGAATAGTTATTATAAATAAATTAAAAATAAAAAATTTCAGAATTTTTAGAAAACAGATAAGACCATATAATTAATTGAAACTCCATCAAACTCCAAGTCGAAAAGGTCAGAATCGCTCTAGTCGAAATCTCTTTCGGCGCTCGCAAAAACCAGTCTCTCTCTCTCTCTCTCCGTCCGCATTGAGAACCGCTGTGTCCGGCGTTCGCTTCTGCCGCCGGTGGCGCGCGCGCGCGCGCGGTTGTAATTGGATTCAATTGTCCCGCGTTAAATCAGTAACTGCGCCGCCCCTTCCATCTCTCTCCCGCTGCCAGTTCTCCATTCCCATCCGTCCGCGCCGCAGTGCGCTCCAGCGACACAGTTCATTCAAATAACCCGCGGGAGAGAGAGAGAGAGAGAGAGAGAGAACTCGTCGTGACTCGGAAAATTGATGATCGGGAAAATTGCCGCTCTATGGCCTTCTCTTCCCTTTCTTCCCTTCTCTTTTTCGGGCGCCGCTTTTTGCTTTCTTTTCCGAAGCCTTTTTCGCCTCTCTTCGGCAAAGATCGATCCGGACGAGCGATCTCGCTCTCGCGGTCGTGATTTTTTACACCGACCGGTGTGGGAGATTAAATGATTTGAGTGGTTTCTGCTGCTGCTGCTGCCTGCCGATGGAGGGCATTAGAGGTTTTGTTGAGATTGAGTCACTGCTACCGTACGGAACTGTGTTTTTCTTTAATGAGTGACTTTTCTCTTTGCTTCATTCTTGCATTGCACACCTTGCCGTGAAATAGTTTCTCAATAAAATTGCTTTGTAATTCCGTATCTCGATGCTTGCCAATAAACTCCCTTTATTAATTTCCAAGCGTCTATCTGGGTGTTTATTGCTATATTGGTTCACACGAGTATCCCGGTGTCAATCCATCAATATAAAAAAAAAAAAAAAAAAAAAAAAAACAATCGAGTATCATAATTGAATTACCTTAATTAAAATCTATTGGTTTCTGGCCCCGACCGATTCTGCCCCGGATTTTCAAAGCTTTATAAATTACAAACTAATCCCACGGCAACTCAATTTATTTCGGCGCGGCCGAATCGTTTTTAATCAACCACTACCACTTTGACGATTGCGGCGGCAATTTGAAAAATATACCCGACCGCCGTCGCCGACTGACCGGAGAGCCGCAACAATCGTACTCAGGATTGATTAATAAAGCCGATTGCCACCTCGCGAATTAGCGGGGGGAGGGCAGAGACGGGGAGAGGAGCTTCTGTGAAAAGTCGTTAATTGGCCGTGCAGCGCCTCAGCCGCGAAAGCGTAATGAACCTTTTAGGGTAATAACGGACGGGGCTGCACGCGTAATAGTTTCCCAAGGGCTTCTAATTTGTACGTAAAATCATCAAGCTAATGGGCCGGCCGGCTAATAAAGTTGTCGGGGTATTTGCGCTATCGTTGTAAACACAAACAGGGGACGGCGGTGTGCGTCCGTTGACGTTAAAAAAAAAAAAGAAGAAAACTCGGAGGGCCCTCGTTATTACCGACGCGGCGGCTGCTTGTCTTTCTTTTGCAATCAAGGGATTATCGCCGCGGCCGAGGCCGAGTGCAGTCGAAAGGTAATTTTAATTCCGTCGAGGACTTGCCGTGCTAATAGGAATTAGATCCCGTTGAGGCTACGAATTTTTTCGCGCGAAAATTTCTTCGAGATAATCAAATCTTTTTGCTGCAGAAGATATAACGCAATAATTGAAGGTATAATAATAATCTATTTTAAAAGCAATGCGACACGTCAATTCTCGTCGTCGAAAAAAGAAAATAAACGCTCGTACATAATTCATTGTCCGACTGCGAGAATAAATAACAATTTTGGGAGAAAAAGCTTGGATCCTAATTACGTTCGTTTGACGTGACAAAAAAATTGGACGACTTCCAATCGCAATTAAAAATACTTTGGAAAAATTTAATTGCGGGGCCAACTAGAAAAAAAAAAAAATACACTCTGCCGTCGCGATCATTAAACTTGCTGATTCGGTCGGCTGCGGGTTTAAAAAAAAAAAAAAGAAAAAAAGATTGAAAACTAATGACTTCGCGCAGTGCGTCATCAAACTGAAAGCCCCGATTCTCATTAAGGGTTGTTGGCGAGTGAAGTGGCCATCTGGTCAATTTCACATAACACTCTGGAGCGCCTTTAGTGCGCCGGCTAAAACTGCAATGAATCGATCGCCTAATGAGTTCCGCTCTTTTTTTTTTTTTACTTCGATTGATTCCTTTATAACAGAGATCAGCTCCAGTTTAGTTCGAATAATCCTAAATTGCGCGGAAAATCATTGATTTTAATTAGTCATTTCTAATTAGTCTGTATAAGATTTATAAAACGAAAAAATTAACTAGGAAAATTGCTTGACCTCTTGGTAATTTATTAAACTCAAAAGTCCCGACTTGTGATAGTTCCGAGTCACGTAAAATCATTAAATACAAGCGGAATGATTAAATTTTTTATTTTAAGTTGCGGCGGGATAATTAAAAACTGTAATATAATTAATTAAGCATCTCCTCGAACTTTGCCGTTAATTTCCCTAATGAATGCATTTTAATCCATATTAAACTTAACTTTACCGCGTTATTAATAAAATGAATCTTTTTAATTAAAAAAATATCGAAGCGATAACCGCATCTGCTGATTGTATTAAAGCCAGGCTAATCGACTTTTAACAGCCAGAAAAATTATCCGCCTGACTCGATATCACTTTGGCTAAACAAACAAAACAAAAAAAAAATAAAAACTCACCGCGGATTTCGATAGCTCCAGCCAGCCCAGTTTCAATTGGCAATTAACATTGAAAATCATCCGGAGAGTATCGTTGCCGCAGAGCAGAGCGGAACGGCGGCGGCAGCGGCAGCTGCGCGTTTTATTCGCACTTGCGTCGGGATAGAAAACAGAGAGGGAGAGAGAGAGGGAAAGAGGAGCTCGCTCGCGGCGCGATGCCATTAGTAAAATTACCGCTTACAATATTACCAATACAACATAGTGCTAAGTATTCGCGAGCTCCTCGATTCGCGCGCAGGCCGCATTGTGCAATCGCGGGCACGTGTCTCTTATCCCGGCGGGGGGCTTTTTTCATTTGGCTCTCGCGTATTTTCTATATGTCTATCCGCAGCCGCCGCGCGCTCTCGCTCGCCCTTTTTTTTTTGCGTTTTCAATCTATTTCTGAACTATTAAATAGATTGGGAGGAGCGAGTGATAAAAAATAGTAATGGAAATGGAGATGGGAGAAATAGCGGAGGATGCAAATAAAGGAGAATTGGGTTCGAGGTTTTTTATAGCATGTTTATATATTTGGAAAGAAAAACTATAAATGCTCGGCTTTGTATTCCTGATAATTAAATGAAAACAGGAGTTTCGCAGTTCCTTTTTTTTTCGAGAGAGCAGGTTTAACACTGTCGCCAATTGCAAGTAATTGCAAAAAATAGTTAATTCAATCACATTTCTTAGCCGATTCTCCTTTTTCACTGAATTATCAAACTCCATAATTACACGAAGCCCGTCCAGAGATTGCTCAGAGCCGCGAGACGCCCCCCTCGACGATGCTCGCGGCTACCGCGCCATGCGAAATAAGCCGCGCTTATCAGAAACAAACGAAATCGAAGGCCATTCGTTAGGCGGCGAGCAATTAACCGGAAGGCGAAAAACAGGCGCCGCCGCCGCCGCCGCCGGCGCGTTTAATTAGCCCTCCTAGAGCTGCGGCGCAATAAACACCCTATCCTGCCGATAGGCATCGCGACAAAATCCTCGCGCCGCCGCGGAGAGCCCGGCCGCAGATCGTAATTAAGTTAAACGCGCGCGGCTTTTGTAATAATAAAAGCTCCGCCGCGGCTGCTGGGGAAATATAATCTTATCCCGGCCGCCGCGCGGCGGCTCGCGGATGCGGCGGCGGCGGCGGCGGCGGGCATCGTCCGAGGTGGGCGGAAGCTCCGGGTCGGATGTTGGAAATTTTGATTTCTCTGCGTGTACGGGAGGTTGATGAACCCCGCTGTCGGCCTTTAAACAGTTATCGCGCGCGGAGATTTTCGAGGATGGGAGAGTATGGAGTTTTTCGCGCTCGGACACTGGTTGTTGATGTTGGGGAGATTGTCATCTGGGGATGATTAGACCGCGGGTTTGGAGAGGGAGCTTTGTGCGATGGTACTTTTTGAAAAAATTATACGGCAGTCCTGTTTGTTTAGAAAGTACAAGGTTGTTTGGCAAATATTATATTTTTGAAGTTTACTCGTTAAATATCTGAGAGATCCTTTCAAAGACAAACTTATTATCTAAGTATACACAAAGTCTAATTCTATATTAATTTTAATTCTTACCGGGAGGAAAGTGGAAACCAAAAAAGATATTAATTTTATGATCCAGCCAAATATTGACCGCGTAAATTTCGTATTCGAACTTTATTACAATCAACTTCATCTTCATTTAAGCCATAAGCAAACAACACACTGGTAGATAGGCAATTATTAGTAAACGTAATTTAGCCTTACAATCGACTTACTGCAGATCGCCCTAAGTACGCATATAGATAGATACTTGGAGCGAGAGAAAGGGAGGGGGGAGAGAGAAGGCAGAATCTACGGGTGGTTATCTAAATGTCAGGTGGGTACGTATAAGGGCGCGCCGGAGATTTGTTTGCGCAATTATCGGAAGTATAATCCGGGCCGCTGGAATTACGATATCTACGGAAAATAAAGTCACGCCGCTCGCGTGTACGTGTGTGTGTGTGTGTATTCCTGTGAGCGAATGGATGCGTTTATCGAATTGGCTTTTCTGATAACGTTATATTATACTGGCTGGGATTCGAATAATGAACAATTCATTGGATAATTTTCGTATGATATTGTTCGCCCGATAAATAAATCAGTGCGGCTTTTTCGTATCCGCGAAAAGTAATGTATCGCCGTAATGAATTTTTCGATTAATGAACTACACCGGAAGCCTTATCGAGCTGTATATCACTTTAAATGCAAGATTAATTGCGCGAAATTTTTAATTCGAAAGCTTATGTTATTTTATTATATATTTTTAAAACTTCTTCGGTTATCGTAACGGAAATCGGTAAAGCCCACGAACATTTGGCAGCTGCAACGTAGAGCGAAACGAAGATTATTTACAGAAGATAAAAGAAACCTCGTGTATTTAGACAACGTCCGCGATCATCTTCTTTGAGGAAGACTCTTCCCTCGCAACTTTACAGCTTCAAAGAGAAAGTCGCAGTTGAAATATGCACTCGTTTTCCATATTGATTACGGTTCGGGTAAAAATACTGCAAAATCGAATGTAGGTCAAATGATTGTCAGACTTCAATCAAGCAAACAAAGTTTTTACCCGAAATCGCATGTTTCGATTTTAAACCAAGTTAAATCGAAGCTTAAAAGCTCGTTTTTATTATAAATCGGATTAGACAAAATTTACGGTAACCGAGTCTCTCAACCGAAACGGCCCATTTCAAATCAAAAGCAACACTTTTTAATCTCCGCATTATCGAGCCGACATCGCTCCCGCTTCAAAATAGCTTACAGCCCAGCTAATGACCACAATTCTCCAGATATATATAAAGAAACTCCATCTGCTCGAAAAAATAATCCTCCCGTTTGCGCGCATGTCCGCAAAAAGAAACTGCTGGGCGACACGACGCGAAAAACGATACATTTTACTTATCAAAAGCTCGCGGCGTTTGAGCATAAATCAGGGGGGGGGGGGAGAGGAGGAGCACGCGTCGCGCGATTACGCAAAGCGAGCGGCGTCTCGACTGCATTACAGCTCTCGCGCATAACGCGTATATATATATATATATATAAACTCGTCGGATAATAATGCCATTTCCCTTAACGGCGAAAGTGGAGAGGCAAAAGAGAGCGTTCGTTATGCGGATTACACAATTATTCGAATGAGAGGCACTGCGCGCGCGCGCACGAGCACTTTTCATTTCTTTTTTTTCTGTTTTTTTTTTCTGCTCTTCCCCTCTCGCGGCGGCGAGGCGGAGTTATTTTTAAATGCGCGTGTATGTCACTGCTCTGTCTCTCGCGCTAATGCCCCCGTAAGCGAGGCGCGCGGCGGCGGTTCTCTCTCTCGCGTCAAGTGCATTCGATCGGATAGCCGTTTTCGAGAAAGTTTATTAATAGCTCGCTGTGCACAGGCCTTTTATCATCGGTTTATCGTTTATTCTTAATGTGCTTTTAGAGAGATTATTATTCAAAAATATGAATTCCGCTCGCTGGAGCGACGGCGTTTAAATCGTTGAAAAGCAGAGATTTGCATTTAACTAAAATGTATTCGTTTTTTTTTTTTAAATTTATTAATCTCTTATTTTCTTTTAAAATCAGTGGAACAATCTAGAGTCGCGGTTTGGCGAAATAAATAAACTATCGGTATTTACAGTGTGAAGCCAAGGTTTGTAAAATTTACAAACATATTTGTAAAAATTATCAACCTATAGTTGGTAAAGCGATCACAGACTACGAGAATGAAAATTTTTATCAACTAGGTTTGTAATTTTTGCGATTCTAGCTTGTAATTTTTGAGTCTAATCGGTAAAAATTTTCATTTTCATAGTCTGTCGCTTTACCAACAAGGTTGGTAATTTTTACAAATATTTTTGCGAATTTTACAAACCTTGGCTTCTCAGTCTATTTTATACGGTCAAAAGTTAAAAATTATCTTATTCGCCCACGATCTTATAGAAACAAAAAACGTTAAAATTCTCAGTAGCGCAAAGAAAACGAAGCGGCCGGGGGTGAAAAAGTGCAAAATTTACATACCGCTTAAACGCCAAAACAGACTCCGCTGTCAAAACAGTATCTCAGCGGAGGGAGCGAGCAGCGCCAAACTCGACCCGCGTGACGCTGACGCACATATACAGGCAGGCGGGCAGGCGGCAGTAGACGCGTCGCGCGTGATAGTCATTAGCGTTCGCGTTAAGAGCCCCCGGCAGGGGCGTTCATTAAAAAAAAAGCTCTTAAAAGCCGCGCCGTCGCGACGGCCGATGCGGGCGACTCGCCCCCTTTGGAGCGACGCCGAGCGTCGAAATCTAATATCCTAATGCCGGCCACGCGTCGATGCCAAGCCGGAGAGGGTATCTATCGCGAATCGGCTCGGCCGCCTCTGCGTTCCTTTCCAGGATTGGCTTTGTTATCGAAGTGGGACGAGAGTTTTTCGGCGGTTATAATACCCCGGCGAAATTGATGGGAATGTATATGCGCTAGATTTAAAATGATTTATAGTAATTAAAGGGACGGGTTAGGAGCGGAGCGGCGGCAAAAACAAATTCATAAATCGTTTGGGAGTAATTGCTTTTTGGGGGATTAATTTAAAAACTTTTACCGAAATGGAAAACAAAAATAAATTGCGCGCGGACAATAATGCCGCGGGATCGCGAGACATCGTCGGGTGTACAGAGGAGTATATAACGTATCGAAATTATGCATACAAAGCGGAAAAAAGTCGCGCTCGAAAAATAAATAAAACGTAGAGGAGGGATTTCCATTTAGGATATTATCATATCTGCATATCTTTTTAAATAATTTTCCGTGGAAATGGTATTCGAAAATTAGAGGACGCAAAGTGGACGTTCAAAAAGAGGTATCGCATTAGCCGGCCGCGTTACAACATTAATGTCCTTAAAAGCATTCGCCGTTCTTCCATAAATCTCCCTTACATACATACACTCGGCGCACAAACAAACGACCAATTTCGAATACGCGGATGCCCTTCGCGGCCCGTCTTCCTTTTGCTCCCGAGCAAAAAAAAAAAGCATTAATAACCTATACTCGGCAGCTGGCGCGCCGCATCTAGAACTCGGCCTTTTAACGGGCGGCTCATTACGAGCCCGGGCTCTTAGGCTCCTCTAATAGCGCGCAGCCAGTAGCCGAGGCGCGCGCGCACTTGTACCCCCCGGCGGGTGAGATTAAATTCATTATCCTCAGGTTGTTTGCTCTCGCCGCGAGCGCCGACGTGCGCACGCACGAAGGACAACTTTATGCGAGAGACGAGAGCGTATTTGGCGAGGAAATTGAATTTCAGAGGGAGAGAGAGAGAGAGACTCTTTCGCGCCGCGGGCTTTTTTTCCCCCGATACACACCGGGCGATTAATATTTGGAATGCGCTCGTTATGTCAGGGTAAATACGCCGTTAATTAAGCGAATCGAGCGCGGGGCTCGGAGCCGAGAGAGAGAGAGAGAGAGCCGCTGTTTTGTTTTGCGCCGGAGCGTTTTGTAGGAATTTCGTGGGCGTTTGAAATGAACGCTGCGTGCTCATCGTGGATCTCTCACGCTGCTATTGAAGATATTAATAGTGCTCTGGGAGCTGAGCCGCTGTAATGAAGCTGCTTTTCCGTCTGAATGCTAATGGCCATTTAATTATTTCGGGCAATAGAAAAATTGTAATCTTGAGAGTTATTATAAAGCTATAATTATTGTCCTATAATAAAACACCGTCCTTGATTGCGAAATAGTTTACTTGTGAAATCTCTTTTTGGAATGGATTTATATAGAAGGTTCAAAACGGCTTTGATGTGTATGTGGGTGAAAAGTTCTTTATTAAAAATTACTGCATTATTTAGCACCGGAAAGGTAGACTTTGTATATGAAGAAAAATTTCTATGCCTTCAAAGAATTTATATTATAATAAAAATTCAATAAATTTTTTCAGAACCTGAATTATTAGAAGTTTAATTTAATAAAAAAATAGAAAATTTTTTAATCAAAGGCTCTTTCCTTGCATTTGATTAAATTCTGTTTTGAATAATACAATATAATATTTAAATATTTATAAAAGCGACGAAAATCAAATGTTTCCTTTTCCCTTTGAACTTTTCTCAAATTACAAAGCGAAGCTATATCGTCCCCAATTAAGGTTTAGCTTATATATATATATATATTCGTTCCGTTACTCTCGATTTTTTTCACATAATGCCCTTTTGTCCGACGAGGAGTCGTCGCTCGTCTCACAGTGCCATTCATTCGCCAAGCGTAACTGAAACGAGAGAGGGAAAGAGTTATGAGGTTTATTGAGCGATTCATTGACTAGTGTCTTCATTCATCAGTCCATCGGCGCGTCGTTTAGCCGGGTTATATCGCTTTTATTTATCGGCCGATTAAATAAATGGCCCATTCAAATTATTTTTATTTTATTTCTCGATTTGATACAAAGCCGCCGGGGCAGCTCGTAAAGCCTGCATTTATGATGTGTATTACAGCGTAAAAGGGAGTATCGTTCGCATAACGTCCACAATAAGATCGTTTCCTTTGTGCCTTAATTGTATGGGGTTCATTGACGAAAGGGGTATATGAATCGGAATGGTTATTATTGCTTTCTGAAGATTCTGCATTGGCAACACTAAGGATACTGGCACACTTTACTCTTTTGTCCACGCCGCACTTTATTCGGCGCAATTCGTCGCATTAATTGGAGGACATTGACTTTAGAAATATTTAAATACTTTAGTAAAAATGTTTCTCCTTTCGTATATAAAAGCTGTTAAGGCCGCGAGAATGTAAATCAACTGCGGCAACCGCGCGCTCCGCATGCAAATAGCAAATGAATCTTATTTCAGCAACGCTGAATCGGCGTTCCTAAAAGGCTTAACAAATCAAAGTCCACAATACCTAAACGAAGCTTTTATCGGGCCGGGCAGAGTGGCACGCCTCTATTTCTAATAATAAAGAGCCTCGATTATCGCGTCTGCCGTAGCGGCGGCGGGGGCTCGAAACGAAAGCGCCAAAAGAAAAGATGGCTAATGCACTCGCTCTCTCTCTCTCTCCCTCTCCCTCTCCCGTTCGCGATCGCTGAAAGCAAAATGGCGAAAGAGTCACGTCCGCGCGGCGGAGCCAAAAATAAAAAGAGGTTAATGCTACTTTTTCTCCGACTCTCTCTCTCTCTTTCTCTTCGTCACTTTCCATCCCCCGCCGCGCGCTCGTATTTCTCCAGGATTTTTCCGATTTTTCCCTCCTCTCTCCGCGCCGTTCGCGCAATCACGCCCGCGAAATCTCCATAATTCCGGATTACAGTAAATGACAGCTTTTAGTCGCCGATGCACAGGTTTATACCGCGCGAGCCGACGAGTCTCGCTGTATTATTTCAAGAGCGCTCCTTTACAACGTATAGGCTCGGGGGTCTTTTTCGTCCTTTACCTTTTCGGCCGCGAGGAAAAGGAGAAAAATTGCCCCGAGTTAATTAAAGCGCGGGTCCATTTAGTGCTGAATTTCAGGAAGCGTGTTATTCGAGCGAGTTAATGGGCTTGTTTGAGAGTTGAAATTTTTTCAATTTATTTTAAGGTGAGTTGGCTTATTCCGCCTGTTATTTTGTTTTGGGGGAAGTCTATTCAGATCGTCTTTATTGCGAGACGGAGGGTATTAACGATCCGCAGTCGACATTTGATGAGCAATTAGTTTGAATCGGGCCGTTACAGTGTATTGCTTCTTCTCAATTGACTAGAAAATTTTTCATCTCAAACGCGGAATTTTAATTAAAACCGACGGAAGTAAACAAAATTTGTTTAAACATTTTAATTAGTTTGATTATAATTAAACCCTAGGCGTACGTTTGTAGTCGGCCGATTTTAGTTCAAGCAAACGTATACAGCTTTCACCCAAATTAGGATTTAAAGGCTGCCTCGCTAAATAACTCGATTCCTCCGCCTCGTATTCTCAAATGTGGAGCAAATTCTTCCCCTAATTACGGCTGAATAAACATGAGATATTTAATAACAATTTTCCTACGCATAATTGCGCTTAACGATCTCAATTAGGCGGCGGCCGCACACGACTTGTTTTTACATCATTAGCCGCATTAATTGCGCCGGCCGCCGAAGCTTCATCAAATCAATATGAGCCGGGAATACGAAAATAAACGCCCCCACCCCTCCCCCCAGCCGAAAAAAAAGGCGGCGAGAGGGAAAAAGCGAGACCCGGGCAGCACACTCGTACGTATAGAGGTAACGAATGGGAACCAATGAAAATCATGTTTCTTGATTGCATCATCAAGACTAGCCTCGAGAGGCGAACGAAACTAAGCAGAAAAAGAGAGCGAGCCGTTTAACGAACCGGAAGTCCGCAGAGCAGACAATTAGGAAGCACGAAAGGAGAAAGGAGAGAGGAGAGGAGGGGGGAGAGGGGGGGAGCTCGGCGACCGTGAAACGAAACGAAACAATATCAGCAGCCCGAGAGTCAAAACATCCTGCGGTCGGGGGACGACTCTCTCTCTCTCTCTCTTTCCTCGCTCTTCTTGTTTATCTTTCGGAGAGACGCTCGTAATAATTCGCCGTCCGCGAGCCGCGTCGACATCCCGGCGCAACCACTGCACCAGCTGTTTTCCGGCCGCTTTGCCGACTTCGCTTCTTTCGCGGGTGGACGGGGGTGTACGACTGGGC
>UCOM01004027.1:0-14291 GCA_900474385.1 Ormyrus pomaceus
AAGGATTAACGGGGGAAAAGGGGGGGGGGGGGGGGAAGTGTGTATAAAATTTACGTCGCTGAATGGGGAGAAAAATGTTTTTACGAGTGTCGGGAGTCAAAGAGCGATGAAAATAGCGCTTCCCCCAATGGGACGTCTTTGATAATTGTGTTTGATAACAATGCTTGAGAAAATGATTCTCTTCTGTTGTATTGGAGCAATCTTGTTCATTGAAAATTTTGAATGCATCGCAATCAAAATTAAACGCTCCAACAAAAAGGTCACGTAATTATGAATTTTTATAAAAATTTCAATTTAAAGGTCTAAATTAATAAATATTTTTCAAGCGATCATTCTGGTGCGCATAAAGTGTCGGTGACATCAGTGAGATCGCGATGCGTTTTTTTTGCAGATACAACTTTCTTTTGTTCTCCACAAGGTTTTACAACATTTAAGACTACCGGCTTTACAGCGCATTAAAAACATGTCTTTTTCTTATATTGATTTGCTTTTATATTTTACACTTTAAAAGGCATTGATATATAATATTTTTTAATTTTAAATTACATTTATCATTATCACATTTTTTATTTCAACAAATTTTATATTTTTTTTTTTCGCTTTTATTGTAGGTGTAATGTGAAATTCGATCTTGAAGAGTTTAAAAATAAATTGGGCAATGCATAATGTAAAAGGACTCGTACGAAAACACTCGGGTGCACTTTTGTATCTTACTTTGGTCAGACGTCACAAAAAACGTATACAATATATTTATAGAAATTTATTTACGCAAACCTTTTAGTAAATAAATTATTCGTGTTTATAAAAATGTGTCAATAAAATACGTTTCTAATCCGCGACGGAAATAACAAGAAATTTTAAATTGTAAACTTTTTTGTTATAATTTTCAAAACAAACACTGGCAAATTGTTGCGATTTAAATTTCTGCTGAGCCAGAAGTTGTTAAAAAGAATTTGTACAGCTGTGAGCCCGAAGTCATTGATAGAAATTGGCTTCGCCACTTTTTTCCTTAATTTCCTCGGTCTAAGATTCTTAGCGAGCAGCGGTACAGTCTTAGTTTCGTTCATTGAACTTATTTACTTATTTGTCGATGCTGCATCCTGTTTCATCTGGCTTAGTCTCTCGTCGGCTCCTCTGCCTCAGTCCCAAGATAATGAAAACAAAAAGGAGAGAGAGAGAGAGGCCAAGACGAGACGACAACTTCTTCGGCGAGAATAAGACGATTCCTTTCAGAGCATTTATTCAAGTTACTCCGAGCTTTTGTTATAATTCAACGGCCGGGTAGAACGTCTTGAAAGATTGAATACTTGGTCAGTAACGATAGAGAGGAGAGGTTTTTTTCGAGTTTTAATTAACGACCCGAACCATTGTTGTTGAGAGGAGAGCGGCGGCGGCGGCGGCGGCGGCGGCGGCGGCTTCGCTTGAGCGAAGGATTTTCTGCTTTTCTAGAAATTGATATTTTTCTTTACTCTCATTGATTCTCGCTTTCTCTCGCTACCTCTCGGCTCTCTTCGTCGCGATTATCTCGGCTGCTCATTTCTGGGAGAGAAAGTACCGGACTATTTTTCTTAATATTTATAAAAGAGTTATTAAAGGGAGTTATTGGCTTTTCCTATTTAATTTGGCTCTCAATTTTATTAATTCTGCAAGAGCCTTCGGATGCTACGGGAGTGCAGGCGCAGCTTTAATATTATTCAATCTGGGAACAATTTTTCATAAACTCTCATGAGCTTGAAAAATAAGTATTACGTAGGCCGGTTGCTCGCATGAATATTACATGAGGCGATATTTGGAGTGTCATAAATATCCTCGGATTATAAATGCTTTGTTAGACTTTTACGGGATTTTGAATTGAATTTAATGTTTGTAGGGGACATTGGAACGTATTAATATGGATACCACAAATAAGTGGGATGAGAAAAATCACTGCGACAATATTTCAAGAGCGCCAGATTAATCTTTTCGTACTTTTATTGACTTTTGAATTTAAGGACCTGTACGATGACCGATTTGTTGAATAATAATACTTCAGTAAAAAATTCCTTAATTAAAAAAAACTATCGAACTCTGGATAAATGCATATTTGTTTAGTAACGAGTTTTCGAATATTGAAATCCTGAATTTAAACAAACTTTAGAAAATAAAAATGGAAAGTAAGTTGAATAATGGTTTTCTATATTATACGTACACATTGTTTATCTGATATTCCAATCAGTGCATCGATCCATCTTTAAAATGCAGAGCAGCAACGCCAGCGTTATCTAAAAGCTATAAAACTAACGTAAAGTTACCGTACCGTCAATGGTTTAACTATTATTATATTATAAATATTAATGTTTATAATTTAAAATTAACTCGACTTCTTCACCAGTTGTTATTATTCGTTTCTAAAAATGTAAAAATATTTTACGAGTAGTCCTTAAAAAAAAAAAGCGAGCCTTCTTTAGCACTCCAGAACTTGACCTACATCAAATCTCCACTATCAAAACTATATTTAAAAAGCAGCCTTTTCCCTCTGAAAGGAATAAAGCAGCTCTCCAACGGTGCAGTATTCTCCACTCGAATCTTTCGCAATGCTCAACAATACGTAACATCCTCATTTTTCGTCCTTAAGCGACGTGCGCATCACTCCTCGAAATATCTTTCCGCGCGGCTCTTACCACCTATACGTTACCTGCACACGTACATACCCGAGAGAGTGCACAAGCGCTCGGCAGTTTTTTTCGAAGCGGACAACGAGAGCGCGGGCGAGAGAGAGAGAGAGAGAGAGAGCGAAAGAGCTCTCCGCAGAAAACCAAATATTGAACCGGTCGAACCGGTTATTTCGTTAGCGTCATATCAAGTGCACGATCGGTTCGATCGCACCGCGCCGAGGGAGAGAGTAAAGCCGTGCGCGCACGAGTGCGCGAGTCCTCGTCGCGCTGCGCTTCTCTCTTTTGAAGGCGACGCGCGAGTACTCACAATGATGCGACGGTCCGAACGTGGGCGAGAGAGAGAGAGAGCCTCGTGCACGTGGACGGACGCGCCGATGCGCGTATATACACTGCCGCTTCCGCGCCGATTTCCACCCCGTATAACGGATAACGGATCGCCATGGAAGTGAATGCTTTTTAAATCGAAGCCTTTGGCTTTTAAATCGACGCGAAACACCTCCGAGTGTAACGGCTCTTTGTTCCCGGCGAAATTGAGTCATGGTGCGCGGGGTTTTATTGCCACTCTCGAGAGGGTATCAAGATTCCTCGTGGCTTTCGTTTTTTACTTTCTTCGATGCAAATTGACGCCGAAACTCCCGAAAATTAACGGCGGACAATGAGAGAGATCGCGCTCCAAAAATCCAGCGTAACGAGCAGATTCCCGATCTCCTTCCCATCGGCGCGCACACACCACTTTCCATTGTTCCGACTGGAACTCGAGCGACGCGCCTGCATATCCTGAACCGCCGCTACACCTTCCGCGGCGCGTTCAAAACCCGCGTGGAAGGCTCCCTGTACGCGCATCCGTCGCGGGGGCTTTTGGGCTGGCTGACATCGCGGGGCTGCCGGTCGGTACGTCTACTACTAATGGCCGTGGGCACTGACCGTCACTAGGGTCATGGAACCGAAACGCTCGCTCGTCGAGAGAAAGGAACTGGACTATCTCGGAGCTGTAGTCTCTCGCTCGCTCGCTCGCTCGAACAGACGGGGGTCATCGACCGTGAATTTCGTATTACCTGTTGGATCGCTGCTACCGCCGCCGCCGCCGCGCTTTTCTACGTAACTCAATTAGGCAACCGCCGCTACGGCCAATAATAATGCACCGGCCGATTTTCTCCATCGACCTGCATGCACGCGTATAACGTGTTCGCGAGATCGCAAACGATAGCAGTTTTTTTTTTTCGTCATCCTCGGCCGGGAAGTTTCAATTTGCAGCGCCGGCGATGTATAACTTCCGATGGATTTATTAGGGTCGCCCGATGAATTTCAGGCAGGATTACCCCAAGTGCCAAAGTTTTCGGGGGATCATTGCTTTACGGATAATTTAATCGGAAAATCATTTTGCAAAATTCGAAGGGGATTCTCTCGTTTGCGACGGCGTCATTGACGCGGGATACTTCGAAAATGCCTCTATTACGGACAATCGTAAGTAGATAATGCATGTAGAGGGAATAGTACATTACTCAACGAGTGCGTGAAACAGGTGATTCTCGCTCGGGCGTCGTTTGTCACCTGCGATTGCGACAGTGACCAAACAGTAGTCCTAGGATCATTTTTGCGCACGCGTTGTGTATTAGTATATTTTGATAAACGGGAGAGTCGGTCGCACGAGTCAAGAATTTTCATTAACTGAGCAGCGCGCGAGGAGAGAATCGAGCGCAACAATTTTGACATAATTATGCAAATTAGTTTACTCGAGTGTGTCTCGCGTAGCCGGCTCGCGAAAGTGTACCGAATGTTTAAAATTTTAAACGAACTCGAGCCAAGAGGAACGGAGGAAAAAGTGGTAGCACCGACCCGTTACCTAATTAGTTGAGAGCAACATTTTTCAATATCTCTAATGAGTTATAATATACTGGTTGAAAAGCGGCTCTTTCCTTTTTTTTTCTCCTCCCTCTCTCTCTCTCTCTCTCTCTCTCTCTCTCTGCCGGCGCCGCAGACTTAGTTGCGCAAACAGCTAATAAGAAAAGTGCACTCTCATTCCGGTTAGCAGTTGAAACTTCAAGCGGCTCCCGGTCACGTCAAGTTCTGCCCTGACTTTGCTTTCTTATGTGTACGCGTCGGCCCCCCTTTTTCCCGAAAGCAAACAAATTCAGTCGAGTAAATCGCGCACCTTTTCGACGACTGCGCCGTGAAAAAGAGAGAATGTCCCGGGGCACATCGCGATTCGCTCGCGCCGATATTTATTATCGATTCACCTGTGCCGCCGCTCGCCTCCGAATGAATGTGTGTCGTCAGGTGTACAGAGGCGAATGTAGCACTGCTGGCGCGTTTGCTCGAAACTTATAATACAGAGTTCCATTTACCCGCTGAACTTGTATCCGGTTTAGGAAAGGCCGTTGCCCCACTGTTTATGGCCGTTAAAATAACGGATGCAGCACACTTTTGTATATCGACGGCATTTAAATCTGCGTTTTATTAATTTTTCTAATTGGAGGGACAATTTAATTTGTTCTACTTAAGCTACATTGAAACAAATGATATAACTACGCTCCGTGAACTGCATGTATATATATACAGCGAGGTTTAAAAAAGCATAAAACAAAATAATGAATAATAAAGAGCGGCCATTTAAATTTTTATTTCCAATTGTCTCGCTGCGGTTGAGCTGAAATAAAATCGAAAAGCGTAAATAGTAGAATCTTCAGCTTATACTCTCTGATATTCAAATAAGAAAATGTAATCCGCGAGAAAAGAGGTCTTTATTAATTAGAAACTTATAAAACCCGTTACCCCTCGCCGTGTTTACGGCTTAACGGATACCGTTAGCCGCTCGAGCTGCTAACTATGAATACAATTATTATTGCAGAAAAAAATCGGAATCGGCTTTCGGCCTCTGCTTTCACAATAGAATCCACCTTGTTATAATTAATGAACGCAAAAAAGGGCAGCAGCGAAGGAAGAGCCGAACGAAGCGGTTTAATTAAAGCATGTAAAGTATCATCCCCACTCGGTGGATTCAAGACGTCTGAAATTTTCAATCCGGTCTCCGGGTGGAGCACGAAAATTTGTACTTTTATAGACGCGTTCTTTAATTACGAGTGAGCTGCGCGCTTCATCCTTTTATCATCTCCGAGTAATGAATAATATTATGTGCAGCTGATATACAAATGATTGCAGTCTCGGCTTGCGCGCCGCCTGTCCGGAAACTCGCGCAAAACTTTGCCAGTGCATTTTATTTGCCGAAACAGAGATGGTACATAACGCCATCGATCGTGTGTTTCATTGTGCACGTAATTCTTCTAATTAATTCAAAGACCATTCATCAAATTTTATTCTTGGAATTTTTGCGGTACGTCGATGTGTATGATACGCGATGGCGAAAAATTCCCGGAAATCTGGAAACAAATATTTTCGTAATAAAATATTGTATTTTCAAGAGTCAGTTTGAAAACGGAAAGCTTATTTTAGAAACTTTTTAAATTGGACAAAAATTTTTTTAAAACGCTAAACTGAAACATCCAGGTAAGAATTTGATTATTTACCTAGTAATTTAGAATATTGTAAAAAAAATTACGTTTATATTCAGAGAAATTTTGGCGAAATATTTTCCAAATTTAATAACAAGCAATTAGTCCACAAGCGATTAAAAAAACTAAAATTTTTTTCGCTAAACCGAAAACCTTTTCTTTCTAGGAATTTAAAAAAAAAAAGAAAAAAACAGGCAAGTGGTCAAAATAGCTTTTCCCAAAAACGCCGAAATACCAACTTTCCAGAATTTTAAAAAGCTTTGTAGTATAAAAGAACGTCGAAATTATCGTAAAACCCTCAGCCGCGCCGGCAGAAGCACGCGAGTAAACCGGCATACGTCGGCGAGTGATTTCCCCCTCGAAAAAAAAAAAAAAAAGAAAAAAAAATCAGCTGCGCCAGCAATTCTGCGGCGATCGATGCCGGGAGAGGGCCGCGAAAAGCCAGCCCCGCCGCGTAACTCCCGATAATTTTCGAATTTTCCGTCGGCGCCGAGCGTGCCTAAATAATAATTCAAAGATGTAATTCACGCGACGCGACGGCGACCCAATATTATCCGCGGCGCATTCCTCCTCTCTTAGAGGCCTGCACGTATAATACGCAAGCGGTCGGGGCCGAGTGCATATCGAAGCTCGACGGGAGGGAGAGAGAGAGAGAGAGAGAGAGAGGGACTCGATTGGATTGGTGTCACACGAATGTCAGAGACAATCGATCCTCGCGCTTCGGGGACTTATTGCCCCGCTCGACCTCGCTCGATCCGCACGCGCGAAATTACAAATAATCGCTCGCTAATACCCCCGATGATTAGCTCCGAAAATTACTTCCTCGTGTTGTAAATCAAGCGCGCGGCGCGCTCGTCTATTTCGATGTTTTATTTATGGGCTTGATTGCCGCGCGCTGTGGAAGAGTCGAGGCTTTTAGCCTCTCTTCGGGGGATCCTCGTGACAGTGACGGACCGGCGCGCGCGCGGTTTCGCGCGTGTCTATATCGAAAAAATTCAGTGCTGCCTGGGAAAGGAGCGAGCGTAATTTGTACAAAGAGAGGCGACGATGCATTACGTTTACAATTATCGCGAAATCGGAGTAAACTTGGGCTTTAAAACAGTGACCTCGAAAGGATTCGCGTAATCGCCGAGCATTTTGGCAAATTATATCCGTTCCTATTTCGAGCACTTAAACTCTAAGTCTTTAATGGAATGAAAATTGCCGGGAAAGTGAATTATTTACAACGGTGCTTTTCGCTACTGAGCTTCTTTAAAAGAGCTGCACTATGGCGGCTAGCACTTAATGCTCTTAAAATGGTATACCCGGCATAAAAATATCCGTTACCGATCGTTCGAGTATTACCTTCAATTAGCCTTAATCCTTCGATCGCTCTCATCGCCTACCATTTTCCCGCCTATCTCCGATCCGCTGAAATTTTTATCAAAAAAATTATTTTATCATACAAAAGAGCCTCCATTTCCAGGACTATATTTTTCACGAAAGCGCGAACAAAGGAAGTCCGGCGCGCTTCCGGACGTCTAATCATTCCATTAAGCCCGCGAATGGGGGGCGGGGAAAAGCGAAAGTTGCGCATACGTTACGGCGGCGCAACGCGTCCGCAACGGTTAAGGCGGAGAGGCTCGCTCGGATGGAAAAATGGAAATGATTCTTTACGCTTACGCATAAAGGAACGTGATCCCCTACTCCGGCGCGCCGGCGGCCGTGTGAAGAAAGTTCACTCCCGACGCCGGGCGTCGCCTTCGGAGGCGATCGCGGAGAGAGGGAGGCCGAAGCGACCTGAATACATGAAAAGTTACGTGGCAGGTGTGCCTGCGGCGCAGGTTCCTAAACAGGTTCCTTAGACGCTCCCTTGACTCGGCGGCGGCGGCGGGGCCCTATTTTCGGGCTCGGCCCGTCCACCTTTTCTCTTCTCAAATTACGGCGGGCCCCTTCCGACAAAAATGCGCTCTCCGTCCTCCTCTCTCTCTCTCGCTCTCGAGCGGAGCCGGGAGACCGCATCCATTAAGCCCCCGTAGATAATGAATTGAAAACAGTCATTTTCGGTCGGCCAGACACTCGCAATCAAACACTTTTCTACTCGGACTTTATAGAGGCTCGTTTCCCTCTCTCTCTCTCTCTCTCTCTCTCTCTGCTTTACGATCTTCGGCCTTTTCGGCCTTTAAGCGGGCCAGCTTTTCTTCAGACCGGGCTTTTTTAATCAAAGCCGCCAGCTACGGCTATTTATCGACTCTTAACGTTCATTTACGCGCTCGCAGCTCGTATAACTTTTAAGTGCTGTCTTATTTTCGCGCGTACACGGGTCGAAGAGTGCATTCGCCGCGGCGCGCGGAGGCACGTTAATAACTACTTTGCACGGTGGCAAGCTACTACTGCTCGTAAGGTTTTTTTTTTCTTCCCCCCACCTTTTGTTTTCCGCGCCAGGCAGGTTTTTTTTTATTGTTTTTCGCGTAGCTCACGGGCGAAACGCAGGGAAATATGATGAAAATTCCTCCGAGTTATTTACCGTTGCACTCCTCGAGCATTTGCGAGAATTCTTCGACGGTTTATTTTTTCTTGCTTCTTTTAAGGTGCCTTGAAATTACTTTGATCTCTGCGGCTTAAAAATGCAGCTTTCGAATAACTTACCCTTTACTTCATCGAACGCCTGTTAATTTGAAAACTTTAGTGCCGGCCGATTGATTGATAAATCTGCGGCTAAAAATAGCGAGAAAGTTCGATAAAATCTCGTTCGCAGTTTCAGGCTCGTATATGCACGACTCGGTGCTAAACACTTCTTTCTCAAAAGATCGAGCGAACGAGATTAGAAATCGCTATCGATCAAGAGGTTAAACTTGCATGCAAACAGATAGGCGCAAATCAGGTTAAGCGTATTAGTTCGCATGTTCCACTTCTCAATGAAATGTTCCCCTCTCCTTCGATATCGCGTAGTAAAAAGCGCTGCAGGAACCTCATGGGATTATAGAGTGGAAAGTCCAGTGCGCCGGAATCGACTTCGCAGTATCGGGGAAGGTTTTTCGCACACACCTGTTTTATCGTCAGGCCGATGTTATTGTACGCGATGTCGATTAAGGCTCTTTTTTTTTCACTCCATATCGCGGACTGGCAGCGACGGTTGTAACTGGCATTAGAACTTACGCAAGACGAGTATCCCCGGCCGCGGTGTGCGTGAGAAAATTTCAATTATAAAAAGCGATTGTACAATGCCGCCGAGAGTCGCTCTCCGCGGCGGAGAGTTACGTGGCGCCGCGCGTAAAGCAGAAATCTTGCGGCGAGAGATACGCACGTCGATGGGATTTGCGAGATTTTAACCGATTGTTCATTTGGTAATAAAATACGGCGGCGGCTGCGATTCGGAAAAATCGCGGAGGGGTTATTTCATCGCCGAGCGCGCCGATGGATTATTGCAATATTCCCTCTCTCTCTCTCTCGCCGACGTTCTCCGAATGTTTTCCAGTTGAAGCCGTTCACTTTTGTCCTTCGTCGACGCGCTCGTTCGCAATGTGCCAAACTGCAGTCATCCTGTAATAAAGTTGACGCAAGCGGGTTAACTCTCCTGCGAAGAGCGGTGCATTTATATTCTAATATTCGCGTAATTAACCGTGAACGCGCCGTGAATTTTTTTTTCTTCCAATTGCCGTATTGTTTGTATATAATATCGTTGCTGCAAACGCGTCTAAATTGCGGGTAAATTATGTGCTCGAATATAGTTATTCGTGAGTCAATCGAACGAAACGCGCACTCGCGAATCCATTACAGTCACTTTAGCGCGAATCACTTAAAATAATAACAGTACGCTTTACGAAACTCCCCCCGAGAGTGGGAGGGGGGAACGGAAAATCGTGCTCGGCGTAGGTGTGCCCGTTGAAAAAAATGTCCGCGTACGCACCGCAGCTTTTTTTTACCATTTAGATCACGTCGAGTTTAAATTGTGCTCGGTCGGGGTCGCTCTTTGGCGTCATTACTGCTCTCTCTCTCTGTCTCTCTCTCCGCCTCCTCCCAAAAAAAGGAAAATCGCGACGGAGCCGCCGTCTCCTTCCTCCCCCCCGACGCTCGGCGGCGCGTGTCGTGCGCGACGTTGTTTCTCGGCAAATCTCGTTACAGGACCGGCCCGCCCGTGGGAGTAACGCGTGTGTCCGTGTGCGCCGCGCGTCACCGAGGATTCACCTCTCTTACATGCACGCATCGGAGAGCTCGAAATTGCGTGGGGGGAGCCTAACAAGGCCCTTGTCCTCTCTCTCTCTCTCTCTCTCTCTCCGTACGTCAACCCCTCGAATTCTTTTGGGCGTACGTGCAGAGGAGGCAGATCGCCATTGTCGGCCCTCGTTAAACATTTAATCGTTCTCCCTGCTTCTCCCTCTCTCTCATTTCCTCGCTTTATCGGACGAGAGAGAAAGAGAGATCGGGCGGGATCGCCGACACGCAATAAAGGGAGAGAAGAAAAGCGCTTTCGACATTCGGGATCTTTAAGACTCGGGCTGATTGAGATTTGCTCCGCTCCGTGCTGGCCGATGTGCCGCCCGCGAGAACCAGGGGCATTAATAATGCCGGCCCGATGGCTACCGCAAACAGGCATTACCGCAAGGATTTATGGACTTTCTTTTATATCGGGCACGTGCTAATCGGCAATTGGGGGCACCGCGCGCTCTCCTGGGGCACGGGAAAATTGTTCCCTCTCGCAAATTGCTTTTATTTAAAGCCGATCGAATATTTTTGGTCTAGTTGCCACGGCTCGTTGCATAAGTCGCACTGCCGAGATTGCAGATGTAATGGAGAAACAGGTTTCCGCTAAGAGCCTACATACATCAGCGAGTAATTGCCTCGGTCAGATGTATTTCTCGATGTGACGCAAGATTTTTATTCGCCTTCGCTTTATGAACGCGCGGGCGCGCGTTTTATATTTTCCTTCCTTTAATTTTAGCTTTATCTCCCGCCTCGACAATGAAGACCATGCCCGAACGATTCCCATGCAAAAATCCGGCGACTTTGCGAACGCTCGATAATCAGCGGCGTTGCGCAAGATTAACGTGCGAGCCTTTCTGACGCATTATATTTATTAAATCGCTGAAACTTTCTAGCGATATCTCACGTTCCAGTAAAAAGCGCAAGTATACAAATTCAGCTCGCGCCTTTGTGTTTCTTTTGTGCGCCGAAGGAATGTATCTTCGCCGATGCCCCCCCGTCTGCCTCGAACGCCGGCATCGATGCCTATTTTTACACGCCGCGTAGAATCATTAGAAAACCGCGAACAATACACACTTCGCGCGTCGCTCATTAATCTCCCGGCTGGCTCGGTGCGCGTCGCCGCCATTAAATTCCTCATTCATGAGCGCATCTCGTTCGTATCGTATACAAAGTGGCTTCGATGCGCCTTTTCCCTATACACTCGGCTCCTTTAGCGGAGCACTTTGCATACCTCCGGACGTATAGAATGCGCCGCTCTCTCTCTCTCTCCGGTCCATTGTGCGCGGCCGTCTTAACCGGTGGCCGTTTCTCGTTTAAAGAAACAACCCCCGTACGGTTCGCAAGTGCAGCCGGGAGCTCGACACGATCTCTTTACGGTCGTATACGCTGACTTAACACGAGCCTGGGCCTTCCGCGTTCGATTTTCTTTCTTTGGCCGCGTTCGACGGGGAAATTTGTTAGCGCTAATTCCTGGAGGAGGCCCAATTGGACAGATCCGCGCGTTCGCCGTTATTTATTCGTTAATTAAAATTGCTCGACCGTCGACTGATCCTTTCTCTACTTTCCATCAATTGTCAATTAAAGCCCGTCGAAGCCGAGGGACTTTGTTCGGGCATTTTCCGAGCCGCCGAAAGGCATTGCAGCCATCCATTGTCGGAGAGGCAGCGATTTTTCCCGTCCATTGTTTCATCGCTCGAAGCCGCCCGTCGTCGTTCGTCTTTAATGAAAGCCCCTCGCGCAGCAATGACCGTCTTCGCGGCTGCGTAACGGCCGTCCTTTTTTCCACTCGTTGCGCGACTTTTCGCGACGAGCTGCTGCTGCTGCTGCTGCTGCTGCTCGCCGACCTCGAGTAATTACCCCCCCTTCGGCTAGTGCCACTTCCGAGGCAGCGGCTGGAAGCAAAGCAGAGCTGATCTTGTAACGGTGATCTATGCGCGCGAATATCCCAGCCAATTACCGGATCCGCGGCAGCCATTAACCCTCCTGGATTTGCCGAGTTGTGCCGGCGCGAGAACTCGTTGGGAAATGAAAGGGAACGGCGCCGGGGAGAGGGGAGGAAAATCGCGTAGCTGCGCACACGCAGCCTTTGTCGCAGGGAAAGCTTTGACGAAGGTCCTCTCTCTCTCTCTCTCTCTCTCGAGCTCGGCTTTTTGGCAGAGGAAATCTTTTTTTTGGCCGCCGCGCCGTTTTTTGCCAGCAGCTTTTCCGCTCCGCTGCGCTGCGGGATTTTGAATTTAGGTGAAATCTAAAGAGAGCGCCGCTGCTGCTGGGAAAGCGCGCGGCGGTTTTCTGATTTCTAAGTTTAAATTGTAATACTCCAACTCGGGCAAGTGGCACTCGATCCCGCAGTAATGGGATATAAAGTGTTTTACGCTTAACCATCTAGAGTTTCTTGATTGCGAGTGTTATTCTACTTGAGCCAAGTAGTTTTATACCCTCCTTTCACTCTTTTCAGATTTTAAGAGTATACTCATGTTAGTGCTTACTTTGTAATGTTTAATTAAGATATCTCCGAGTGAACTGCGGAAACTAGAACGTACATAGATTTCTACGCATTAAACAAGAGTATGTCGTGAAAGTGCAAATCTCTATCTTTTTCAAGCCTAGATTATGAGTCGTTAAAATATGATCAAAGATTACTCCTCTCTTGCGTGCTTCAGTGTTTATTTAGCATTTCTCAACAAGCTCTTACGAATTGTAGAGGCGTGAATGTTAAAATTTGTGTCACTTTTTGACGAGTCCTCCGCTCACTAAACGACCGATAGCGACAGATAACACTTATCGCATCAGCTAATCAGCTCATAAGATAAAATTCTAACCAGAAGTTACAGTCGCCTCGTTTTCGGCCAATAATTGGACAGCCGAGATTCATTGCCCCTCGTGCATGCTTATCGACGTTTTTTGCTAAATAAATAACTTAGCTAAACGCAGCGATAAATTGACAATCGCAGCGGATCGCGGCAGACGGGGCAGCGATAAAAAAAAAGCGAAAATTGTTATCTAAACGTTAATAAAACGACGGGGAGAGGGGGGCAAATTGATTGAAAATTATCCAATTTGTAATAAATTAAGGCGCGGCTCGTCGATAAAAAAGCATTAAATTGGCTGAATAAAATAAATTTTCGCGCAAACTCATTAACCGACGCGTAAATCCTGCCTCCTCTCTCTCTCTCGCCATTTTGTTCCCTTCGATATCCCGCACCACCGGCACGCGGAATTCCAAAGCATTATTTATATAACGCACAATCGCCGTGGCCATACGGGAAAATGCATAGGATGAGCGCACCACCTCTCTCTCCTCTCTCTCTCGCGCGGCAAGAAACTGTAGCTGCACACCGAGTCGGAGGGAGAGAGAGAGAGAGAGAGAGAGAGAAGGAGCGACCGCTTCTTTCCCATTTTCTATACTCCGAGACCAGCCGGCGCGCCAAAGTAATAACCGAGAGAGGGAGAGTCATTTTACCTGTGTATTTCAGGATTTTTACTCCCGGAGCATTGTAGTTTTATAAATATTAATATCTCCTGCGGCGAACCGGTTACGGTTTCCGGGAATTTTTTGATTTTGCGCGTCGGCGCCTCGGCAATTACCGAAAGTGAAAACTTTGGCTGATGAATATTAACGCTAAACCATTTTCCTGCGCTTAGGAAAATGAGATTCGAAACAGAGTCCAGTCGCCGTTATCGGCGGCCGTTTATCCGTTTCCTCTCCGAAGCTCTATAAAATCGGCGCGGTAACGTCCGTATCTGCGATCGACCTCGGCGGAGAGAAAGGGTGTTTGAAAAAAGGACTCTTTCAGCGGCGCGAATCCCTCTCTAGTTTTAGACTCGGACTGGGGCCCCGATCGCAGGCAGCCAGGCAGGCAGGCAGGCAGGCAGAAGCGCGCCGAACAAAGAACAATGAAAAGGTGCACTATCTGGGCTGTTATCGCGTCGGGGAGGGGGACGA
>UCOM01004028.1:0-14334 GCA_900474385.1 Ormyrus pomaceus
CCGGTGGAAGAATTAGATGCGGCCCCAGAAAAATTCTAAACAATTTTCTGTGCTCGCGGCCTTTTATTTTAAAAACTGTAACGTTCAGCAACAGTATTCTCAATTGAATAATCAAGTAGCACTATCGTAAACTCCCAAAATAGAATCGCAAAGAATGACCAAAAGCGGGCAACGGCTAAAGCTTTTACAACCGATCGATTAACTTCGACGAAAACTCCGTTACCCGCTTGACATACATATAGCAAAAGTCTCTCGGGACGCTTCAAAGAACGACGGTCCAGAAGGCATTGAGATGCTCATATCCCGCTAACGGTTCGCGCAGAACCACGTCCGCCGCAAAAAAGGCGAGGCGCCGCGTCGGCTAAAATAATTAATGTTCGCGCGAATTCTATTTATCGTCCCCCTACCCTGCTCTCGAGGGAAATAGAAGCTCGCTGCTCGGAAACGATTAGAGGGAGAAGGCGAGGGGCCCCGGGTGCTTGATAATACAGCGGGAGAATATGAAAGGTTGTATCTTTCTTTATCCTCCTCTTTCTCGCTTTCCGTCTGTTTATTAAGGAGCGTCAAGACGCAATAAAACCACTTACCTCCCTCATATCTGGTTCGGCTGGAGTTTCTTGTTTTCATTTCTTTTCCTCCTCCGATCCAGTGCTCTCTCTCTCTCTCTCTCTCTCTCTCTCTCTCTCTCTCTCTCTCTTTCGCTGCGAGTTTATTTCTTCTGCTGGTCGTATCGCCGAGTGATATATACACATCAATCTCGTTTTCGCATTCTCGACGTCAGCCTCCCCCTCTTGCTTGTCATCGCTGCAGGCTTCGCGCAAGCACGCACACACACGCGCACACACGCACGTAATTTTCTAACTTCTCAATGATCCTTTAAGAGCGCACTCGCCGAGGGAAGTGCGCGCTGCGTTACAGAACAAGTGCTCTCTCGCGAAAGAATGCGCAAGCACGTGTGCGTGTATATATCCGTTTCTTGTATGTCTCCGGAGGATACGAGGATGGATCTAGTGCGGGACATTCCTTACATTCTGAGCACGAGCCGAGTCTCGAAATACTTCTCCGTATTTTCCTGCTGCATGCGCACGCTGCCCGCGGTCGGGATAATGAGGCTGCAATCGTAGATATATATAGGGCTGTGGTGCCCGTTCGCGAATGAATTATATGTGGATGCCGTTGTGTGCCACGGATTTTTATACATTTTAAACGAGCTGATTCGCGGGATTATTTGCGCTCGAGCTGAATTGTCGGACAGGTGCCTGCTGCATTTGTTCTTCGAATAATATTGTTAATTAAATGATTAATAATCTTAATTTATTAATCAACAAGATTCTCGTCGAAATGAAAAATAAAATAAAACGTTTCGCGTGCAGCACAGAGCTTATAAAAGTATATTCTCGTTGCGAGAGCCAATTAAAATTATTTCAAGCTCTAAAACTCGAATCAAAGAATCAAGCGATCTAACTCTGCATTTTTCAGGAAATCAGGCTGCTGTAAAACTCTAAATGTTTCACCTCGGCTCTTATCGAGTTCGATTCTCTCTCGAAGAATCGAACGTTTCATTAGACGCGAGACGCCCGGGACGTACCGGTCACGAAATTATAGCCGTCAGCTTAAGCGTGCGTTCGCTACGAGAGAGCGATAAATCCGCTCTCGCGCAGGGGGGGGGGCGCTTGAAGGCGTGTTTGTCGGTGCATTCGGATGAATGATTCGTACGTAGCTCGGGCACAAATACACAACGCGGTGGTGGCGACAAAGGCGAGAGAAAACTCGGAGCTACGCTTTCGCGGACGCGCGCACGCACACATTTACTTTCCCCTCGGATTCCGGAGACTCGTAATTTTTAATGACATGCCTCGCTTAAGCGTTTCCAACAAAACGACAAGCCGCTCGCGTACAATATAACGTCGGGACTACAATCGCACCCGGGCATATACACGCCCCCGCCCCGCTCGCTTAAAAGATGTATACGTACACACCTACCTTATAACGCGATACGTGCGTCGGAGAGTGTTTCTATCATAACCCGCGAGACAGAATCTCTCTCTTTCTCCTCTCTCGCGCGGCTCTCCCTTTCAAAGCCAGAGAGAGAGAGAGAGAGAGAGAGGAAGCGGCGACGCGACTCGTGGGATTTCCCTCTCTCTCTCTCTCTCCTCCGTGCCGCGCCCCATCGTCTAACGACCCCGCATTATGCGCTACGGAAAACTCGCTTTAATTAAAGATTATAACGCGTGAAATGAATTTAAGCGAAACTACAATTACCCGCGAGCGCCGTCCCGTGGATATACTTGGGTGTATATATATATATATAGGTACCCCCGACGACCACAGCGCGATCGTTGAGCCGAGGAGCCGAGGCTGAAAGCCAGGGCCGACTGCGCAGGAACGAGGATAAAGATTAAGTAATATAAGAAAAATATATAGGACAGCGCGGGAGAGCCGTTTTGAGCGAGCTGGAAGAGAGGCCAGGTAATCGAGGGACGTTTCGGTGATTAATTATCGGTTCGTGCGCTAAACCTGCGCCAGCCCTCTCCGCCTGGTCCGTCTCGAGAGCGGATTCGACGAGCGTTAATGTTTCGGAATGGAATAATGGAATTAGCGCAGTTGGTGGGGGAAGGGGGAGACGATCATTTATTTTATAGCGATCGTTAATGTAACTCTTTTCTATTTATTTCGACGGGATTATGAGAATAGATCAGCGTTCGGTCGTGAAAGTGATTTAAGAGCGGGACTTTTCGCGAAAACGATACTTGATAATTTGTAGCCATTATATACTTGAAAAGGCTTGTAAGTTAAAAATGGGGGGTTGCATTTAAAAATTCGCAAAGTGTGCCACGTCATTTTATTGTAATTTATCATTGAAACGGGCCGAGTGGGTGATAAAACTTTAAATTCTTTTTTAATCGATTAACGCTAAAATTTAATCAGTTTAAATTTGTACGATTCGCCGAGATACACTTTTTGTTTTATGAATTCGCGTTTGATTTATACATTCGGAAATGTGCTGAATTATTTATCAAACGCCTCTGCCCCGGCTAGGAAGATTCATTTCAAATTTCCATCCGTAATTTAATTTAGCTTTATTCTTTCGGCGCGACGAACAATGTATAACGTCGTTATACGTCGAAATAGTTTATGGACATCGTCCTCTGATCTAAACTGGTCCAGCAATTTCCTAACCTCAGTAGTAACTCATCTGGAAGTCCGGATCTCTTGTGATAGCAGGCAACGAACCGTAAACCTATTGAAAAAACCAAGATGTAGTGCTATCGAGGCTTTTGATAACGTTCTCTTTCTTCCTCGAGAACATCTTGTTCTCGTCCGACTATTGCAATTAATGACTTCTATTGTTTCGTAAATAAAATTTTTGCTCTACTCTCATAATAATTATGACTTGGCACATAATTTTGTATACGCGGATGGAGTGAGGCTTTATTGTTATTGAATTTATTGGGGCGAAGGAAACATCCATAAAAGTGGCTTTAGAATAATTTTATACGAGAATGATACGAATGTGATATTTTACATGGTTTATGCATATTCAGATGAAAATCATAAATAACTTTACGAACGCGCTTTCAGCTCGCGAAAAATAATTTAAATAGCTTTTGAATTATTTCGATTTAAATACTATTTATTTCGGTGAAATAAAGCGCGAGAGATTAAAAGATCATGTTTATATAACTTTCGTTTCACTTAAGCGAGAGAATTTAATAATTGTTATACATTTCCTTGGCAAAATGTATTAAATTCCTGATGCCGTAAACTGCGAGGTTAAATGCTTCACGCATAATACGTATCGTACAAATAATTAAGCCATCGTAAACGTTTCATCTTCCGTCCTCCGAGCTTCTAATAGCATTAAAATATTATTCTTGCATTTCGCTCGACTTAAAAAATCAAAATTCGCTCGTATAATTATATGCAGAAAGCAGCATTATAACCATAAACACGAAGGGCGCCCCAGCCAGCTTGACTTCAACGGAGAAAAGCTCACGGGAAGCACGCGGGAAGAGAAGATAGAGGGGCTGCAGAAGAGCGAGAGAGAGAGAGAGAGAGAGCCGGTTAGGAGTTAAGGGTGGCGAACGTCCGGACGTCCAGGATGCGCGCCAATTTCCTACACCATTCTCGCGCGAAACGGAGGCAGCCACACAGTAGGCGGTCGACCCTCTTTCCACTCGGCGCTCCGGTCGCCCTGTCGTCGAGTTTTCGGTCGGCTGGCATCTCGTTCGGCTCGCTGGAACTTCGCGCAGGAGGAAGAGAAAAGCTCGTCAGAGAGCTCGTCGAGCCAGTTTTCCAGAGGCGCGGCTTAGCGAATTCCAAGGAAGGGGAGAAGAGAGGCCTTTGCGCCAGGAAGCGACGCGCGGCGTCGCCGTTTTTTCTCTCCGCGCGCCGTATCGCATTTTTGGCGGATTTCCATGCGGCCGGATTTCGGCGACTTCCACGGATGCGCCCCCCGCGCTGATCGATAAGCGCCGCTGCGAGAGCCGCTTCGCTCGCGAATTTTAGGAACGCTTCAGACAAAAACAGGTGGTTGCCAGTTGCTCTGATGCGATAGCTTAATGTGCCAAATCCTAGGCTTTTGTTCTACTTTAAACGTGCGCGGCGCTGTCGCTTGACATGTTGGTACAATGTTCCAAAACACGCTATTTGATGCGGTTGCGAACTGTCGAACTCATGATTATATTTCAATAATACTGGTATTATTTTCCATAAATTTATTAGCTATTTAATCGGCCTAAAATATAATGCGGGAGTTAAAGTGCTTTTAACTAAATCCTATAATAACATATAAATAGTTATAACTCCATAAATGCATTAAATTTATTTGAAATATCTGCACCACTTCCTTAATCCTTTGCGTATCTCTTTAGAAGATGAATTCAGAACGATTTCATCGATGTTTATATCATTAATAATTCGGTTTAAAAAAATATTACGAAGATTAATTTAATATATTAAATTTTAAAGAATTAAGTTACAAAATAAGATTCAAAAATAATTACTTACGATGTAATTAAATGCCTAGATTATTTGAATAGAAATAGCGCTCCGTACAAGTAAAACTGCTTTAAAAGATTTTTCAAAATTTCATTGTAATACATTTAATTTGATTCATGCACTACAATATTTCAAGCAAAATTCCCGAGTCCTTGACCCGCCGCAAAAAATTCTTTTCCCAGAATTGAGTAATTTCCTGCATCATTCATTATTTGCGCGAAATCCTCGAAAAATAAAACGTAATTGATAAACACGCCCCGCGCATCCGAACTAATTTCTCTGAAAGGATCCGTCGATAAAACAGGAGAAAAAAAAAGGGGAATTTTATTAAGTCGTCACAGGTCCGTCGATACCAGTAAAATGAAGAGACACTCTCGGTCGCGCCAAGCTTTGTCTGGGGGTTATCTCCGTCCACTCCCCGAGAAACGGTCAGCGGCGTAATAAAGCGAGACTAACGTCGTCGGAAGGAGGGGGAGTAGTAGGCTGACAAGGGCCCGTTAGCGAGCCAGAATTCGCTCTCGGCTTTTCTCTCTCTCTCTCTCTCCCCTGGTTTTCACAAGCAGTGCTCGCCTCGACTCGAATTCTTCGGCTGACTTACCCGGCTGCTAGTCCTGCTTAGAAATCACCGAGGCGGAATAAGTCCTGCAGCTATCGTTTATTCTTGTTTGGCCTTACCTCTGAAACCGCAATGACAAACAAATTTCGCAGCGCGGCTCACGATATTATTTGTCTTGGCTCCGTGTTCGGTAAAAATGACAAAAAAAAAAGGAAATTTAACGGTAATGTTTATTTGCAAAAAGCTTCCTCTTTTCCTTTTCATCGGAGAGTGGCAATCGATGCGTTCCCCGGCCATATGTACGCAGGAAACGATGGCCCTTGACACTCCTTTTCTTCCTCCCGGCCTTCTTCCTCTCCCGTAAGGAGCTTTTATTATCGTCTCTCGCGTTAGTAGAACCCGGCGAGTGTGTGTGTGTCTGTGTGTGTGTATGAATGTGTGCGGTGTTTGTCTTTGGGGAGGTCGTGCCGCGCGCCGCCTGCAGGCGAAGCTAACGCCCGAGTATACGAGAAGACGCTGTCGCGCGTTCACCAGCTGTAAATATGTCCCCTGTTTGGTCGGAGGGAGTTCGCCTTATGTACTCGGCTCCGTGCGCGTAAAAGAAACGGGCTGGATCCTTTCTCTGCCTCTGCCCCTTTCTCTCTCTCTCTCTCTCTCTCTCTCTCCAGCTGGCTGGAAAAAAGTTATGCGATGAGAAGTGAGCGCAAAATGGGCGAGCGAGAGAAAGGGGAGGAGGGAGGGGAAGGCGCTGGACCGAACACATAAAGTTTTCCTCTCCGGCTGTTTCGACGATCCTCGTGCTGCTGCGAGCGAGCTGCAGCCCCCCCTCTGTACCAACGGCGAGCACTCGCTTGCTCCGGGGGAGTTTTTCGCGCACGATTGTCGCGAACTTGCACTTGAGCGAGAGAAAGACTTCGAATAAACTTACGGAGTTTGCCGGGAAAATTTACCGCTCGATCGTCGTCGCCTACGCAAAAATGGGCACACGCGGATATTCATTTAAAGTGCTTTTTTTTCGTTTTTTAAGAGGACAAAAAAGTACTTGGGTGGAAATATGTTGAGTGCAACATTTTTAGGTTCCATTAAAGCTTGCACCACATGTATGACAAAAAGTTATGGTATTTATAAATAATGTAGCATTAGAAAACTGTTACTTTTCATTTTTATCTTATTGTCAGTATGTAAATCTGTACTTATAAATATAACTTTTTTTTGTTACAGGTAAGTCACATATTTTAGACTTTTGTCTGATGGAAATCTTTGTCACGTGAGTTGCAGTACATGAATATATTAATGTATAAACGTTTCATACTATAAAAGAAAAAAGGAAGATGTAACAAATTACCACTTTAGTAAATGCATTACAAATTGAATTTCACGTCTAATTATACAGCAAAAGCTAAAAAATAAGTTGCTTACGAGTTGCTTACTATATAATTGTATTAAATAAATTGATGATCGACTCAATTCGCTTTTCCTTTGCGATCTAGCCGCATCAATTCTGCATTACTAGCTATTTTCCGTCAGCCCAGAACTCAATTAGCAGCAGAGTTTCGAGCGTCCATAACATCCCGGTCGACTGTGAATCGAGTAAGCTCTCGTTCGGGCCCAGAGACGAATTCGGAGGATAAACTTTCCTGGCTCAGGAGTCCCTTCCACGTGACATAAACGCAAAAGCTGCATATATACCTGCAGCGACGATTGGCTTTCGAGTTTTCGCAAATAGTTCGTACGTCGATGTGAAATGGGTAGCTTTTCGAAACGTTTCAGTGTGTTTGCAAATTCGCGCACTAGTTTATATAGGCAGATTTAAGGATCTACGTGCAGGAATATGTACCTGCACTGCTTTGCAGTAATGTTGAGTGTGTCTCATGTCGGCAGAAATCGAAGCACAACTTTCACAAGCTGATTTATACATCTATGACTCCGCATTAATTATGGTTTGTGTCCCAAATAATAGCATAATTTGAGAACTCTTTTTATTCAATGAATTTTTAATCCCAAAATGCTGTATTGTAAACGTAGGACAAAATGTAATAACTGATAAACTTTTCAGTAAAATAAAACATACAAAGGGAATGTTTAGTTCAATTTTAATATTAATATAAAATTCGTTTTGTATATAAAAATTTAAAATTTTAAAATACATCATAATTTACATGTATTACCTTTTCATACAAGAGAATCGATTGAACATGCTTCAGCCGATTCTCTGATCACGTGTTCCAGATTAATCAAAGGGACTGGTTATTAATATTTATGATATCTTCGTGAAAAAAATATATTCCGATTCTTTCAAATCTGTTCTACTTTTACAAAAAAAAGCAGATACTCGTAATTTTCTTCGCGAAAAATATTTTTCTTTGAAAAAGGATGTTTTTATATTTAATAAACACAACCGGGGAATAACCCAATACATGTGCGATACGCCAATTTATTTCGGTTATTATAGATTTAACGAATGTAAATTTCTATTCTGCTCTGTTCGTATTTTTCAAAAGTTCGTTTCTTTCAAAAGACATCTTTTATCGATTTTTTCCCCGCTGTCAGCTTATCGTGCTATTTGAAATTCTCTGTAACCTGCTCTTGCAAAAACATTTTTCGATACTTATGCAAAAAGAATACCCATATTTCTTGCCAATGCTTTGATGTCATTAAAAAGAAGCAATGGTAAATTCATACAGTAAAACAAATTTTTTTTTGACAATTATAAAGTAATGGGAAAAAGAAAGAAAAAAACTTTTTTATGAGCTATTTTATGAAATTTAACTATATTTATTTAAATAATTATTCAATACTACAAAACTATCTTCAGAATCACCATTTGTACATTCAACTAAACATAAAAATAAAATGTTTCTCAGAAATCGTATAAAAAATCCAATAAATTGATGATGCAAAATAATGAAATTAAACTTCCCGTCATTCAATTTCACTCAACGTACGGTCTACCATGAAACATGTCTTGGGGAACACAGTACTCTGGAATTAAAAAATTAATTTCTTTAATATTTCAAAACAATTATTCAGTACATGAAGACATTGCTATAGCTCTACTTCTGGAAATCGAAATTGTTATTTCAGTGTTGATATTATTTCTTTGAAAATGAAAAGCATCGGACAACGCGTTTGCGAACGATTTAAATAATTCCAGCACCAATAATTATCGATAATTGCAGCGCTGAATAATAAATTCGATCGGGTCTTTGCATGCAGATGCAAGCCGATATCAGCGACTAATTCAAAGTTCTAAAAAAGATCAATAAAAAGAAAAAAAAGCGCGTATCGACGATAGCTGAGCGAACGCTTGCGAGCATAATTACGGCTCAGTAGCCTACGGGCAATGCGGTATCATCTGCTCTCTCACACACTCCGTAAAACGACTTTGTCTCGGCGTAGTACTAAAAAAGAAGAAAGAGAAGAAGAAGCACTCACCGTTCCGTGCAGATAGGCAGAATGGAGGAGAAATTACGAGGGGCGTTCGGGAGGGAGAAAGAAAAGCGTTTCATGTGTGTATAGTTGTGTACCGGGGTGGGGGGGTGGAAGGGTTATACGCGTTCTGCTTCGTAATTTCCATAGAAAGTACGTGAAAACTCCTCTTAGTACGCAATAAACTAACCATCGGTTGGTCGACGAGTGTTAACATATCACTTAAGCCCTTGTGTCCTTTTCAGCGAGCCCCGCGCCGCCGACGTGTATACCAGCACCTATACACGAACATGCGTGTACACACGCGTACGCCGGCATGAATAAATGGAAAGGTGCTCGAGAGCTACTGTCTGAATTATTGAGGACGTTTCCGGTTTATGACGGAGTAGCATAATGCTCGGTTTACACACAGCCATTTCTACATTTATATAGAATTCCTGGGGTCGTTAGCTTGTGTGCGCGCGTTCAACCGCCTTCCTATAAAATGCCCGCGCGATTCGTCCACGCCGGCCAGTCCGCTCCGTTCGATCGATCATGAAATTATGGATTAATAATTAGCCGATGAATGCTGATGGCTTATAAAGTTTTTATTGAATTGTGTACGGCGCACGTAAAAGTGCTTGTAGTTTTGTAGAAATATATAAGTATACGAAGATGTGCAGCAGCCTCGGCTAATCATTCTTTTGTCATATAATTTAAAAACTTTGCAGTTCTGACAACAATGAAATATTTAAAACGAATGTTCAAAGTTTATTATTATACTATTAAACAAGCTTATTTTGAATGATATTGCAATTCTTAAAACTGACTTTCATACTATATATAGCTGCAAATTTTTTGTGCTCAGCAGCGCTACTCAATCTTCTTCAAGACCCGAACTAAGGAAAATGAAATCCCAGACGGCTTTAGATTAAATTTTATATAATACGGGCAGACAGTCGGACATGATTTTTTGATTCAACACATGGTTTCGCACTTTCATCCTCGAGATTCCTAATGTAATTTACATACATAATAGCCTGTCAATAAACAATAGAAGACTAAAAATAGTAAAAGTAGTATCATAAATAGTTTTTGATTCAGCTAAGTTACTCGATACTAATAAGCCCACAAATTGAATGAATTGAATTTTAGAACTCTATAATGAAAATATATTTTATTACATTTAAAGAAATTGAATAACCTGGTATAATACAGTATTTTGATAATCGTTTTTATTTTATTTTATTTTATTTTGAAGCTTTTTTAATCCTTCTCGGATTATTTACCAAAATTTTCACTTTAACATATTTATTATTATATGTTTAGGTATAATTAATTGAAGAGTGCAATTTATTCCAAATTTTCAATAAATTCCTGTAGAAATTTGATCAAACAATTTTTCCAATTAATTATAAAATATAGAATGAATGCCTAAAAAGTTTTAATAAAACGGTAGCTCTTTCAAGCATTTAAATTTTTCGTATTCAAGTTAATTAATCAAATCTTATCTGATCTACTAATTGAATATTTTCGTCCAACGAAAAGCACTTGCCAAATTAAGATATTAAAAACGTTATTTGTAATGAACAATAAATCAATTATAAAGTTTGTCACTTATAAAAATGTGAATCAACATTGTATAAAACCAATTTTTTAACTAAATTAAAGATTAAGCCCAGTTTATTTATGTATGTACGTACTGAATAAACTAATACTATCCGCGAGGTAAAACCAATTTTCGCATTAAACAAACATGTATAAAAGCAATTTTATTTCCTTCAACGTGAAAGGAAAGCTATCCAATTTTCAACCTAAAACACCAGGCAACGCAAGCTTTAACTTTGCAAAGCGTCTCGCGGAATTGAAAAATTGCTAAAGCAAGACTTGCTAAATAATATCTCTCAACGTCTCGGTAAACTCTTTTGAATCTCGGCGAGCAGACACAATAAAACGGAAAATAGAAACATTATTCCACACTCTGCATCCACGGGCTCGCGCGAAGCTTTTTCGCGGAGCCGTAAAAAAAGAGGGTAAACAGCCCCCCTCCCTTCTCCATAAAAAAAGGCAAGGGGTCGCGCGGTGGTAAAAATGAAAAAACGGAAAAAAAATTCATCGCCTCCCTCTCGGCCGGGGGTTGAAGCGTGCAGCGGCAATAAATTGCAAAACGGTCCGATGCGTCTTTGGCGCGGCGAGTCCGCCGGGCGTTATTAGTTTAGGTGGTAACAGTACGGTAAACTGCCAGACGGTAGGCCGGCTGCGCGACGACGCAGTTGAGCAAAGAGCAGGTTAGCGTGCACTGGCCGCGTGACCCGGGTATATGTGGAGGCAGGCCGTGGCGCTCGCACCCCGCTTGTTTATGCCTCATTAGCCGCAGTAGTTACGTCAGACCTTAACTATTCTGCGAACTAAACACCGTGCGACTACTTCCACGCCCCTGCCAGGCCAGCCTTTTGTCCTGCTCCCCGCTGAAACTGCTGCCGTCGCCGCCGTTGTATTCCGGCGTAGTCCTCGCCCGAGCGGAGGCTTAGCTTAGCCTACGCTTGCATTTCCCTCTTTTACGCTCAACTTTTATCTCGTTTTTTACACGCACGCGTATAACTTCCTAGGTAGGTGGAGGGAGAGCGGATATGCATCTGGCTGTAGTGGAAAGCGCGCGAGCGTATTTCAGCGAGCTGGGAACTTTGTACTATAAATTTGCCAAATAAAAGGGGCGAATGGTCAAACGAGAGATGAGAAATTTTACAACGGTAGTGCAATTTTATCGTTCGCCGAAATCGAGTTAGTTTCCTGGATTAAAGGATTCAATGGGAATAGATCGATCGGCTACTTTTAATTAAACGATATGGAAATACAGCAATTGATTACGCTTAATTACGACATTTCTTCTCATTCAATTAGTCCGCAAATCACTTTAAAATGAAATTACTCAATTATTTCTGTCATTCGCTAGAAATCAATAGTAAATATTGAAAATGTCAATAACGTAATTATTCATGCGGCAGCAAATCTGTTATAATTATATTATTCAAATTCAATAATATGTTTACAAAAACTGGCTTTATCATTTATGATTCTGAATAAATTCCTTTTACATTCTGTGACCAGTTAACTCTTTTTTTTATTCTAAAGTTTGAGTGGAGTACAAAACATAAAAGCAGCTCTAACAAAGTACCTAGAATAAATAGAAAGAAGTTTATATTTTTATTCAATTTAAACAAGCAAACACGGCCAATGAACAGCTTAAATTGTTTGTACCTCTTTTATGCACAAAGATTAGCATCTTTGCCTTTAAAAGCTTAGCTTTCAGGCTTTCACATATCGGGTAATAGATTGACGCTGCCATAATTGAGAGCAAATCCCCATCAGGCGCACTTGCGGAAATTTCCTCACCAGGAAAATTAGAGAGCGCGCGCGTACGTCGCTCTCTTTCCCTCTCTCTCTCTCTCTCTCTCTCTCTCTCTCTCTCTCACCTTTATGTCCTCGCGTCTCTTCGGAGCAGCAACCATCCATTTACTCCGAAACATCGACATACACGCTCAGACGTACACACCCACGCGTAACGAGACTTGTTAGTCCGCACTGAGCCGTTACTTCACGTCCTTGTCCTAGGCATCCACGCCAAATGTGCGACCACGCTTAGCCTCAGCCATTTAGCGTGAGATTTCCGTGGATATTGGTGGACTTACGTCAACCCTGGTGGAAATGGAAAACATTTTTAGAGGAAGAATTGGTCATTTTTTAAAAAAGTGCTATAAATGGCTAAAAAGTGCTAAAATTTAACCTCAAATCATTAAAAATGGTGTGATTTCTACTAGGGAAGTGTTTATGTAAATTTTGAAAGCATACTAACTTCCATCTTTACTAACATTTATGCAAATGCACATTAAAACTCAAAAATTTAGACATATTTAACGAAATTTCAGAAAATATCGTTCGAAAAACGCCACTCTGTGAAGTGCCAAAAAGTCGACTACCCGAAAATGTACATGCGAATTCTTGAATGTTCATGGAATTGAAGGATGGCGCGAGTATTAACGCTTGCAATGACGAGGGCAAAAGCGACATCGGGTAACACGTTCTCATTTACCAGAGGCGCGCCAGGACTGCTGCGGAGCAAAGTCGCGGCGTCAAAATGAGGCCACGTTGGATCATGGATCAAAACAAGAGCAGAACATCTCTTGATGTGCAGGTGGAAACTCACAGGTGCAGCTGCGTAATATATGTACCGCGCTGCGCGAACTCGCATTGAATGTTCGGACTAATGCAATGTCGAGTGAATTCGTCAATAGCACGCTGCCTTTGACTACTACGTAGTTTAACTCCCGACATGAGCGAAATGAGGAAAAGTTTCGAAAACGAAGATAAAGGGAATTATTTAAAAAAAGACGTAACTAAAATATCTAGTTTAAATTTTGGAATTTTATATTAGCAATTGCCATTATAACTAACATATTCCTCGTCGAATAATCGACGTATAATTAAATAGAAGCTGGAAGTTTGATAAAGTTTATCAAGATGAAGTGAGGGATCAGATGTGTAATATTAACGCTTTTGAGGTTAATCAACAAACAATGTAAAAAAATGAATGGAGAACCAATTAATCAACAAGCGATGTAAAAAGATGAATGGGAGTCTGTAAATTTTGCTGAAAAGTCAAAGTTCAAGCCCCTACAGCGATTATTCAGTTTTTGGCTCCATTTCGAAAATTGATGCTTGCTTGAGTAGCAGTATGCTTTTTTGTTTGCAAGCTAACTATAGTAGCAGTACACATGCATAGTGCATTCAAGCTGGGAATGAATCAACTAAATTGAATTATTTTACCTGCAAAAAGGGAATTTAGTTAAACTTTGGTTGAAAGGCATTTTATTTTTAAGCTTTTGGATGCATCGCACAAAATATCAATTTTGTTTCAAAGAACGTAAATTAAACTGTGTATAATTTTAAAAAATTATAAATCATATTAAATAAATTATTTAACGAATTTAAAAGAAAGAATCGCTTGAAATGAAGGGTAATGCGTTTGCCAGTAAAAGTGACGCAGTAAAATTCGATGAAATTTTCAATTTCACCGTGGAATGTCAACTTCAGAACTGCATTTATTAAATTAAAAGTCTGAACAAGGGCACCTCATGTCCAAATTATAATTGTATTTATGGCCAAATAATAAGAAATAATACTCACGTTATAAGTCCGAAAATTTCAGAGCACATTTTAACAATAATTATTTTTGTGTCATCGCGATATTGATAAGCTGACGATCGATTACCATTTTTTTTCGTATTTTACAACTATGTACGATATATATAGATATATATATATATATACAACTATATGAAATCCGAAACTTTTTTGGCCCCCCGAAGTGT
>UCOM01004029.1:0-14300 GCA_900474385.1 Ormyrus pomaceus
ACACTTCCTCGCCGATGACGATGTCCAGCTGGTGCGCTCCATAGCTTTCGGGGTCTAGGTGTCGAATTAGCTTGGGGAAGCTCTCTGACAGTTCTTGCTCGCCGATGACGATGTCCAGGTGACGGGCTCCGAAGTGTTCCGCCTTTAAGTGCCGATTTAACTTGGAGACGCTGTCTAAAGACACTTCCTTGCCGATGACGATATCCAGCTGGCGGGCTCCGTAGTTTTCGGCCTCTAGGTGTCGATTTAGCTTGGAGACGCTATTTGAAGGCACTTGCTCGCCGATGCCGATGTCCAGCTAGCGCGCCCCGTAGTTTTCGGGGTCTAGATGTCGATTTAGCTTAAAACGATCGTCTCCAAATGCCAGGTAACCGGAAATGATATCCAGCTGGGGGGCTCAGGATTTTAAGATGTCTAGGTGTCAATTTAGCTTGTAGCGATTATCTTCAAGTATCAGGTCGCCGATGATGATCTCCAACTAGCGTCCTCCGTAGTTCGCGAAGTCCAGGTGTCAATTCAGACTGGGGACGCTGTCTGAAGGAACCTGATAAGCCCTGCCAGAAGACTTTTAATTACTTGAAATGGCACCAAAGAGATTATTCAAGTCTTACTTCCTTTCAACGGAGAAATGCAAATCTCGGTCAGAATAAGGACTAGTAGATTTTACTTTTAAAAAATAGACTCTTCTGGCAGACGCCTTGTCATTTCAAATGGCTTTATGGAGTGGATTATACGCCCAGAATCTCCTATGGAGGTACTCGTTGAAGCACATGCGGCGCGTACTTTTTACTTTCCACAAGTAGACACTTCTGGTAGACGTCTTATCATTTCAAATGGTTTTACAAAGTGGATTATTCACCCACAATCGCCCATGGAAGAATCGGCTGAATTGAGACCGAGATCCGAAGCACATGCGGTTCGTACTTTTTACTTTCCACAAGTAGATACTTCTGGCAGACGCCATATGATTTCAAATGGTTTTACAAAGTGGATTATTTCCCCCCAATCTCCCATGGAGGAATCGGCTGAATTGAGACCCAGCTCGGATGTACATGCGGCTCGTACTTTTTACTTTCCACAAGTAGATACTTCTGGCAGACGCCATATCATTTCAAATGGTTTTACAAAGTGGATTATTCCCCCACAATCGCCCATGGAGGAATCGGCTGAATTGAGACCCAGATCGGAGGTACATGCGGCTCGTATTTTTTACTTTCCATAAGTAGATACTTCTGGCAATCGCCATGTGATTTCAAATAGTTTTCAGAAGTGGATTATTCGCCCACAATCTCCCTTGAAGGAATCTACTGAATTCAGACCCAAATCTGAGGTACATGCGGATTGTACTTTTTATTTTCCACAAGTAGATACTTCTGGCAGACACCATATGATTTCAAACACTTTTACGAAGTGGATTATTCGTCTAGAATCCCCCACGGAGGAATCGGCTGAATTGAGACCCAAATTCGAGGCACATGCGTCATCGGCGAGGAAGTGTCTTCAGACGGCGTCCCCAAGCTAATTCGATAACTAGACCCCGAAAGCTATGGAGCGCACCAGCTGGACATCGTCATCGGCAGAGAAGTGTTTTCAGAGATCGTCTCCAAGTTAAATCGACACTTAAAGGCCGGAAACTGTGGAGCCCGTCACCTGGACATCGTCATCGGCGAGCAAGTGCCTTCAGACAGCGTCTCCAAGCTAAATCGACACTTAAAGGCCGAAAACTACGGCGCCCGCCACCTGGACATCGTCATCGGCGAGCGAGTTCTTTCGGACACGTCTCCAAGTTAAATCGACACATAAAGGCCGAAAACTACGGCGCCCGCCACCTGGACATCGTCATCGGCGAGCGAGTTCTTTCGGAGAGACTCCCCAAGCTAAATCGACACCTGGACCTCGAAAACTACTGAGCGCGACACCGAAATATCATCGGCGAGCATGTGCCTTCAGACAGTGTCCCCAAGTCAAATCGACACCTGGAGGCCGAAAACTCCAGAGCGCATCATCTGGACAATATCATCGGCATCCTGGTACTAGACCTGGTACGAGCGGCTGAAATAGGATCACTTTCTTGGGGCAGACCCGGAAACAGTTGATTGGCTCGGAGGTTCAGATTCTTCAAGGGCGGGGTGATCGCCAGTTGCCGGAGCCCGCAAGCCTCGATGAGTATCAGGTCATTGGATTCCGGCATGTGAAGGTAGATGAAAGCTCGAACAAGAGTAGTTCTTTGGGTGTTTCCTCCAGCACCTGACAGATTGACTATTCTCCTTTCCAAACCTTGCCCTAGAAGATGTATTAAACGAAGTCTGACGAAGGCACTCTGAGCAAGGGTCAATCAGAGCGCGGATCCTCTCTTGACGTTGTCTGCCATCTCCGAGTAAAACCATGGCAGTGGGCAATCAACTTAGTCATAAAGGAAATGTCTCCTTGTCTCCTTCGATGGTGATGTCGAGTTCTTCCCGACGGACTTTGGATGGTATACCGTACTCAGCAGAGGCGCCAGCTCGTTTCCCCGCAGTGCCATGAAGGAGCGTGTAGTGTTGACCACCGCAAGTGCGGCAAGAAGATTGTGGCGGACAGTTTCGAGCCACATGATCGTCTCGTAAACAGTTGAAGCAGAGCTGACCTTGTATGACGACGTCCTTCTGTTCCTTTGATGGTAACTGCTTAAACTGTGCGCAATGGTCAAGGTAGTGAGTGCCACTACAGAAGGCACAGGGCGAAGTTGCTGCGGTTGTGATAGCGCACACATTCATCCGAGGATTGAAGGTATGGCTTGGAACGCCGTGTCACTTCGAGTGCCTTGAGAGCATGGCATCTGCGTTGTAGAAAGGTGAATAACATTGTATAGGTGGGGTAGATTGCTCCGGTCACCGAAAGTATCCAGGAGTTCCATCTCCTTTTCCCAATCGCGTCTGGTGGTGGTATCCATGGCGTCTGCGGCGAATGACACCAGCCAATCGTCCCAGGCATCGACAGGGCGCTCAAAGGGCGCGGAGTTCGTCACGGCGCCTGCGAACTTCGTCTTGTAGTCGTTGAAGGCCGGCCGATGACTCCTCCCGCAGAGGTTTTAGTTCCTTAAGAGCCTTCATCTGGTCCTGGACTAGGAGCCAATGATTGTCATAGCATAACTCCAATGTTCGCCAAGCGGTTGCGTAGTTGGCTTCGGTGATTTGCAGGTTACTCAGTGCAGATTTGGCATCTCCATAGAGGTGCATCTTCAAGTAATACAGCTTATCTACGTTGCTCAACGTTTGGTTGTGATGAACAAGCAAGACAAACATGTCGCGGAATGACTCCCAATCATCACGACAGCCTTCACTTGAATTCGAGACACGCGAGTTGAGCTCTCGGGTTGTTCTGGCCAAGAAGTGACGGAGGCGGCTGATCCGGGCTTTGAGCGAAGTTGTAGATCGTACAGGAGGCCTCGAGCTCCGATGTAGATTTTCTCTATCTTGGTGTAGTCTCTTTCATCGAAATAAGGATGGTCGCGCAGAGTCTCACTTTGAAGAGGTGTTATGTGGTTGTCCTGGAAGTTTTCCCAGTATTCTGCAAGCAACTCCAATCGACTTGTGATCATTTCGTCTGTCCGTGAACAAATTCGTTGATGACATCGGCGAGAGCTTTCTGAGCACTTAGAATGGAGTCGATACCTAGGGATCAAAGGTGAAATTATCCGCTTGATGCCGACACCATAAGATGAGACGGCGAGCCGATCCAAATGGCAGGACGATCCGAGTAGCGAGCCGTCACGATTGATGCGGGTGTGAATTAAGAACGAGGCCGCAAGATCAAGTCAGAGTGTGAAGGCGTAGTGATTCCCCGAGTGGAATCGTGGATCGTAAAGCCGGTGCGAGACAACAGACCGACGCCTAGAGCGAAACGGCATGCTGACGCTGTATGTGCCGTGCTTGTCGTGGAGCCGACCGCCGTGACCGCGTGGGCAAAGCAGTTTGTAATGTAGCTTACACCAATGCGCCGATGAAGCCATGAATTTAGCTTCCGAGCCGCCCGCCGTGATTCCGCGGATAATTCAGGTCGGTAATGTAGGGCGCGTGGCCACGTGGCGGCCGGGAGTCGAATTTTCAAGCTACGTCCGCGAGCGAGGAAAGCGCTGAAACGCAGAAATTATGGGTGTATACGAACAATTCCCTGATAGCAGCATCATGAGGCGACAGCCGTCCGGAATACGAATTTTAGCCGCGAGAGCCTGGGAACAAACCGGCGTAAGAACGCGCGCAGAGAGCCAGACTCGCGAAATCTATTTCGAAAGAGGGACAGAGATAGACAGAAGGAACGGAAAAGGAGAGCCGATACGAATGTCAGCGATCGAATGAGAGGCCTCGGTTCTGCGCGGCATTGAACCGAGAGGTCGCCACGTGGCCTACGGGGTTCACAAATCCCGACGCACGGAGTACCTCGACATTTTGGGATGACGGAGGTAGCCATCGCTGCCGCCCGCCATGCAAGCGCGGAAAATGTGAAGTGAGCGAGATTAGTTAGGCTTAGAGACCGCGAAGCGCCACGCGAAAGCGACAAAACGCGGGAAGCGCGCGAAAAATGGTGGCGGACACGTGGCTGGCTGCGCGACAGAGGCGGGAAAACGAAGGTGTTGCTCGGGTGGAACTCGAATTTCTCTGCCCGCGGGATGGTGGAATGAATGGCACAAAAACTCGCGATACTAATAGCATGAACGAATGAACGATATCTGGCTCGAGGACCAATGTTAAACGCATCGGAAATACATCGTTCAAACACTTCGCGACAAACACTGTTTTAACGCATCGCGCACTTCCCAGGTTCACCCGAATACCTCCTCTCTCTCTCTCTCAGGAACTCTCCGGTGCTCTGAGTCGTTCCTCTCGTGCCTCTCTCGGGACTCTCCGGTTCTCTGCGTCGTTCCTCTCGTGCCTCTTTTCTTCCGGTGCTACGTCTGCTCAGCTCGGCTCGATCGCTGCAAGTGAGGCGCCGCGGGTGAGCCCCCTCGTCGCGCGCCGCGAGGAGCGACCAGAGCGCGCTGGAATCGCCGGTTCGACCACGAAGCGCCACGGCGCTAGACAAAAGAGCTTCCGTCGCGCCAACACATTTTTATTCAAGCTTGCGCAAAATCGAGCTTTCCGCATGGAATTTCAAAACAGAATTAATTAAATACTAGCAGGAATTCCTCCCTTGCTAACGCTCGGTCGGTTGATTAACGTCTTTTAAATTGTTACGACGGAATAAATGCGGAGGAGGACTTGAAAAAAAGGGCACCGGACTAACCTCGGCTGGGAATTAAACCCAGGACCTTCCATTTTCGCGACGGATGCTCTTCCCACTGAGCTACCGATGCCTATGCACTTCTTTTCTCAAGTCCTCCTCTTATCGTCTACGGGACGACGCCTCGTAATCAGACTCCTTAAACGCGTCATCCCGTGACAGAAGAAACAAGAATAGGTTGCTACAAAGTTATAAACAATTACAAATGCAAAAAGAAAGCTGCACGAAGAATAAATTTGATTTAAAACAGCTAGTTTTTTGCAACGAATAAAATAAAAAACCTATTTTGTTATTTCATTCTCTCGTTCTTTTAAAGTTCGATTTTCTTAAACTTGAAAAGACGTTCACAATCCAAAGATTACAGTAATTCCTTGTAAAAATTAAATCGATAAGAAATTCATTTGTACTAGCAGACTTATCCAGAATGTATATGAATCTTCTTCTTCAAGTTTAAAACTCTCACCGCATTACAATGCTTTAAACAAAAAGAGATAAGAAAAAAGATGTGCAATCCCAGGAGGTAGCATCTTTGACAGGATTTTAAATTAAATATTTTTCTTTTTACTTTGAGTCCGTGGTGATCTGTTTGGAAATACTTCTACCATAAATAATGTATATACCCTCGAATGCCTTTCCTCAAAGAATATTTTCAACCTATATCCGATCTCGGCTTGATTATTTTTGAATGTCAAACATTAAATCGACACCTATTTTCCTGGGGATTCGAGTTACGCTCCAGGCACGCCGGACGATAAATGCAAAAGCGCAATGCGCCATTATCCGGATCAAACAACATTAATCGTCGCAGCCTGATTCTAATGTCGATCTAAATCCGGCGCTCGGCTGCGCCCACGCTTTCTTTTCACGGAAAACTTGCAAGAGATCGGAATCGCACGCAATCGTGGGTGAGGTCCTAAGTGGATGAGATGCGAAACCTTTACGAGCGCTGCTTTGTCGCGAACTTGAAGCTCACGCATGCATATTAGAGAAATATTCTGCAGACTCACGTGATCAAAATTTCTCATGGGTAACGACGAAGCCGAATGAAAATACATTTTTTTTAAATGACATTATAAAAGATTAATTATTATATTATTGACTTGTTAAATAAAGAAGCAAATGTGCTTAGCTGGGCTAAAAACTAAATGTTAGTTTTTAAGAACATTGACAGACTTAATACTTGAACAATGATGATGAGAAAAGTAAATGCCCTTAAAACTTAGTTTAAGAATAAATCGATTTTTAATTCACTTTTAGAAACGTCTTAATCAAGCAAAAACTCGCAAAGAACTTTTATAAGTATTCGAGTATTCACTTTGTGCAATAGTTTGATAGGGATACAAAATTTGATCAAAACGCCTGAAGAGAGAAAAACGTTTACATGCACCTTAATCACCCCGGCAGCAATTTAATTATTCTCAATGGTTAATATCATATACCCAAAAATGTTCAAAATGTTAATATTTTTTTTAATTGATATTTTGATTTTACATATTACAACAATTAAACATAAAAAATTTTAAAAGTTATAGTTTCAAATGTAAAAAATATATTACTGAAAATTACAGAATTTATATTTTATTCATTATTCGTTATTCTACTATATAGTTTTCAAAATTAGATGTATCGTAAAATCTTTAATCACTCTGTGTGCAGTGCATATACATATTTTCCGTCATCGTGCTGCTTACACGACAAATTGATACGTCAATTGATTGTAGCTTTGTGTAAAAGTAATATTCGTTATTCAGGGCGGTTCTTGCAAGAAAAAAGGTTTTTATTCTCAAGAAGGAAAAAACTATTTTTTTATGCAATCGGCTTCCTGAAAAGCAGTCGTTTGATTCATATTCACCATACACATACTCACACAATACTACGTAGCATTGGCTTACGGATGGGAAAAACGACTGTGGACATATATTTTATTTCCTTGACTTTGAGCGGCCATATTGAATTTTTTGTGAAAAATATGAAAAATCTGATCCTGGATTCGGAAAGAGCAGGCGATTTTACATAGAAAACAATCACACCCTTATTTATTTTCATCGATTCTCTTTATTTTCTAAGCCAAAAACTAAACGACTGTGAAATGGTAGATTAGGACTTAAAGGTTTAAGATAAAATTGCTAGATTGATAAAATCCTAGATTGAATTTCCGAAGTTACTGTTGAATCCTGGAATTTTCATTTAGGTTAAAATAAGAGTAAACAAAGAAAACATATCTGCAGCTTACTCTGATTTCTACATTATGCAGTGCTAAGACGCGCGATTTAAAGTTCCCGAGAAGTGGTGAAAACGAAACACACACGAATGCGAATGAGAAAGAGAGTGTGAAAGAGAAGTCATCCTTTATTAATGTCATAGACCGCAGAACTTTGGTAATTCCACGACGCCGCATTCGAGGCTTGCCTTCCATTAATATCAGCTGTAATTTATCGCCAAAAACGAGCCTAACGACCTAACTATCGACTGATATTATGAATGCGTAGAAATCTATTAACTTGATCTTAATTACTTGAACAAAATAAAAAGTACAAGACAAATGTCATCTTGATCCGATGTAAGTATTTAAGTTTGTGCAATCCTTATTTAATGACTGTTGAGAAATCACTGTTGAATCACAATAATACTATTTTAGTGAATTATTACATGGCAATAAGTACTTGATTTCTACAACATTACAAATATAAATGTTTTCTAACCTTTATCATATATATATAAACTTTCTAATTCATCTAATGCATTGGGAGACCCGGGAAAAAATTTTCCGACATTCTGAGGCAAAATAATAATAGTAATAATTTTCGCAATTATTTCATAAATAATAGACGGTGTCCATTTTGCCCAGTATGCGAAAGCGGCCACTACCGCGACCAGAATAGCGCACGGATAGCACTTAAGCGGCTCTACTCGAAAGATCGGGAATGACGATAAATCGGCGAGAAATAGCTCATCCTGGTACCCTCCTTCGGCTACCTTTAAATTATGCGTTCGTTTAACGTTTCCCGAATCCTGCGGGTTTTCTTTTGGTAACCCCCCCCCTTTTTCGCCGTATTATCAACCTGTCGCCATGTTACACTGGTTAAGCGGGAATTTTGTGTTTCTATTATATACGCAATAGGAAAGATTTCTTGACGAAATTTAGTAAAGCTGCCTCCATCTGTTCGTTCTAAGGGTTTATTTTAAAGGTCAGTAGCCAATGACCGACCATCTTCTATGGCTTCAAGATGCAATGGACAATCTGTGCAGCTTTAATGGATTGTTTTATTATCAATACACGCCTAATCCATCCATAACCAATTCATTCATCCATTCATCCATTAAATACACTCACCCTTAAAAATTTAATATACGGGACGGAACATAATTAATTTAACATTTACAATGCAGTTCAAGGAAATACTTCTGAACTACCGTTTTGAATCTGCTGAGAGAAAGTAGATTCCTGATCTCAGCAGGTAAGGAGTTCCAAGAGTGGGCGCCTTGTACCCTGAAAGAGCGCACTCCAGTTTCGGTAAACATTATGGATGGCATAAGTTTTTTTGAGTTCCTACCCACTGGACTTGCAGAAAAAATCAGAGATATTATGGCTCATGTATGCGTATAATTTTATACATCAGAAGGCACAAAAAATATTGTCTTCGCGAATCATTGCGCGAATATTGTAAAATTTGAAGTCTTGGCTTTATTTCCTGAGAGGCATCCAACATTACTGTGGAGCAGTAATTTAAATGAGGGCATAATGCTAGCCGATGGAGAACGCCAGGATGAGGTTTTTTCCGCGAATTCAAGTGCATGAAACTCAAAATCCAGAATTGGTATTTACGGCTATATATTGACATAATCGAAATCTTAATCGATTTGATGACAAGTATTTACGAAAAATCGAAGTTGATCCAAACACTGACAGTCACCTATTGCATCCGTTAAGAGCTTTCGTTCAGAAATTAAGAACGTTTGTCAGGAATTTAAAAAATCTATGATCTTTCTAAAAACTTAATAGGTTGTTCTTTATGCTAAAAAAATCATGTATAAATTTTTTCAAATTTTTCCATCGTTTATTTTCAAAGAAATGGAATTGAGAAGAAATAGATTTTAACATACATTCTTATAGAAAACGAAATTAAATTTAAAAAAAAAAATAATAAATTAAAACAGTATTATTGATAGATTAAAGTTTCTAGATTGCCTCAGAAGAAGCCGGGTGATATTGGCTGCTTATTTACAAGAAAACAAGCGAAAACGTAAATAAATTGTTGAGCTTGTTAGCTGCGGGAAGAGGTGCGCGGGTAAGAGAAGAGCCCTGCGCGAAGACAGGGGGGTCGCCCCTTACCTCACTCCGCAAGCAGACTCTGACAAACGTCCTTAAGAGAAGATTTTATAATAATAGAAGAGGAATCGAAAAAATTATGTAGCATTGTCATACAAGAATATTTTGATGTAAAAAATTTTCTGACTGAGAAAGAAGTTGGCAACGCCCAGGTGCCAATAAATTTCGAATTAATACTTTTTATGTAATTGTTAATAAAATCGTTAATGAGCTGGAAAAGCGAAGTTTTGCTTACGATTCTTTTATTAAATTATTTGTTTTTTTTTGTCAAATGTTAAATCTATTAAAAATGATAAGTTGGAAAGGAAACCTACGAACCTTATTAAGGTGTTTTCAAATGATCTTGAAGACAGTTTAGTTTCCGAGATTAAACAATTTATAATTTTATTGAAACGACAGCCTAAGGTATTTTTTTCAAACCGCAAAGACGAAAGCGGTCCCCGCAAAGCTAACCTGCGTGCGGAGGCGGCAGGGTAAGGGAGAACCGAATTCAAGAAACGCGGAAAAGGAACGGAGAAAAGAAAACGGGAACTAGAAAAAAAAAAAAAAAAAAAATAAGTAAATAAAATAACGCGTAAGGTGTAAGAAACAAAAGGAGAGGCTTTATTCAGTCTTAAAGGTCGCCAGCTGAAAGAGCGGCACGGACCAGCGAATGCAAGAATAACACAAAAACCAAAAATAAAGAAACAAATCAGAAATGAAATACGCTTCTAGTCCCTAGTCGGTGTGATTGCACTCGCACTTGAAAGTACGCTTTTCGCGCGCACACGCACTTCAAAACGACACCAGAAAAATGTTAGTTTTGGTCGCGAATTAGCAGCTCTACAAAACGCGGGCGGGCCAAATGGCGACTTTACGAGATATGTAGATGATTTTATTACTGCTTTCTTTAGTTTGTATATAACGATGTAGGCAAGGTCCACGTCTTTTCTCATTTACGTCATATTTACGCTCATGGTAGGCGAAGATTTGAATTAAAAGAACAACTATTTGTAGGCCAACTCCTACGTCTCGATTATTAAGACCTTTCTACATCTTCTTGGAGATTTGACATACATATATAGGCCAACCCTATATTAATGACCCCGTCTACAGCGAACTGCCCGTCAAAGAAGATCAGCAACAAAACATCGCCAGCCGGAGCGGTGACAGGTTCACCGCTCCGGCTGGCATTTGTTGCGTGGATACGACGCAACTTTAACTTCCCCTGTCTGACTGGATGAATAGCAGCAGCCCATGAGCTCTGTCTGTGTTGCCCGATTCATGATTAGCAGTTCAATGAAAAAATTTCGACTTCTAGCCCTTTATTTAGAAGAGCGCACCGACGGAAATGAAGCCCTTTGAAAAATTGTTTAAATTTTTCAATTCGCGCATAGGCGTAGGAAGCACGACTAGAAACCCTTGGAATGCGGGCACTTAGCCTTCAGCTTTGTTTGCAAGCCTATACCGAGGTAGGCCTATAAAACCCTTTTTTCCGAAAGTACTAATTTCTCGCCCGGCGCCGGATCAAGAACGTTGTATTTTCGGTCTCGCTAGGCAAAACAATAGTATACTCGCCTTCGGCTCGGATGTCAATTTACACGAGCTATGAGCTTGCCAATTCTTTCTCTCCCTAGGAGCGTAATATACTATAAATCTTTTTTAGAGTTTGTATAATATTCTACCGATTGTTACGGTTCATTCTCGAATCCTTACATTAATTAAAAGAAAAAGTAGGCCAAAAAACCAAGTTTGAGCAATCTAGGTGAAAACCCAGGTATAGAGGCTCGAACGGACAGGCTGTATGAGTAGTCTTTCCCTTATATAGTATATTACGGCCCTAGGGAGAGAAAGAATTGGCAAGCTCATAGCTCGTGTAAATTGACACCCGAGTAAAAGCTATGGGTTTGTCATTTTATCTCCCGAGGAGTGTATACTATTTTTTTGCTTAGCGAGGCCGAAAATACAACGTTTTTGATTCGGCGCCGAGCGAGAAAATAGTACTTTCGGCCCGCTAGGCAAAAAAATACTTAAGGCAATAGGCAATATAAAATCTAACATTAACAAAGTAGATACGCGCAAGCTTTTCAATGCCGTTACAGTAACCGAACCTAATACGTAGTAGCTAAAACGCTTTATCGTTACACTACGCAACACTACACTATACTCCTGCAATGGCCCAGAAGCTGTTGAAGATGACTAATAACTTCTTGCCATGGCATCTTGTAGCTAGTAGCTGATGCCAAGGTAGCTAGTAGCACCACTCTGAGTGCTCTTGTACCTTGTGATGGTGACCCTGTAAGTAGCAGAGACGATATCGCACATACTTCAATACTATTGGAAATTGGACTTCTGCTTACCTTGTCGTTGATCAACATACATCAAGAGAAGTACTGATTGAAATCATAAATATCGTACTATAGACCATGATATAGGCACTTGACGTTTCTCCTGGTATAGAAAGAGCCACTCAGCATTGCAGAATCCATTCGATATGTTGAACGCTGAAACTGAGCTCAAACATTTCAGCTTTAAGGTTAAGAAGAATGTCAATATAACTTGCTATATCGCGGTCATTATGAATTGATCTTACTGCATCAGGTCACCACCGCTGTAGCCTCAATGCATTCGTCGTACAGTACCTCTCGCCCGGAAACCCTCCCCATCGTAGACATTTTCGTCGCATACATCACTGAGCTTAATTGACGCAAGGAGCATTCAGGATGAGCATACGTAAACAGAAGGCAAGCAGGATGGGAGGGCGCCACCAGCGAAACGAAGTCACGGAGCTGAATGTCGTCGTGTGAACAGGGCAGCACTCTGTTCCTGACAGCTTCCTACAGCCGGTTGTCTGGTTCTTTGAGCGCTCTCCGCTTGGTTTCCGGGTGTTGGCCATACGTTGAGCTCGGTGATACATTGGATTCCTCTGGGGCTGACTGGCGGATTGTCTAGTTCAATGTCTCCAGAACTGCCTGTCGCTGACCAGCGATGTCGTCATCTGTACGCTTAGCCCCAGAGTCTCTACTCCAGTCGTTGGCTGGCTTTCGAGCTGCGAGATTAACGCTTCTCGCAGCTGGACTCGGCACCATTTAGCCTTCTCTGCAAACCCATTTATCCTCTTGAAATCCATTTGAACTTCCTCTTTAAACCCGACATGGCCTTTAAAGATTGAAGGTCATTCTAGCATTTGTCTCTTTGGTTCTTACCTAAACTGTGCGGAGAAACAGCCTTCCACTGGTGAAGTGACGATGCCCGACAATTATGTCGATCGTTAGTTCTCCAAATTTAACTAAACTGTTCGTTTTGCTGGTGATGACTGAAATGGCGGATTGCGGGACAACGATCTTGCACCGGTGAAGTGATGATGTCCAATTGAGTATGCCAATCGTTATCGCAGCAGTCTTTATTTTGACACTTCCGCTGCTGCTCTTTTTCTCTCTTACATTATATTATGCATATATACCTGCACTTTCTTGACAATAAATTTATGTAAATTTCGGAGCTGACGATTTCCTTACCCAACGACTGGCTGCGCATACTCTTGAGTTGTACTCGAGTTACAGTATACAATCCTGGGGAGTAATTCTGCTACTTTTTTTGTTTATGCAATAAATATAAATATAATAATATTGCATAATAGTATATATCCAAATTAAATATAATCGCGTATTCAACGATTTAATGAAATATTGATATATAACATAGAATGATTCAAGAGTTTTGAAAAGATTATATTTTTAAACAAATTATTCGTTGCGTGCTTCAAAATTAAATGAAATCTAATAAATCTCGATAATTGCAATTAATGGGCTAAAGAAATTTTTATAAAATAAATTTCCATGATGGGCTCAATCCCGGAAGTTTTTACAGTACTTAACGTTCTTTCCCAAAAAATATCTTATCGCCGCATTACAAGATGATATCTTCCATTTTCACATCAACAACTTACGGAACGGTCATCGTTCATAGTTGGGGACGTGTGCTTTATATTTTTTTCCTCGGTATTTCCTGCATGATTAATTAAGAACGAATATGAAAAATGAAGTATGGATTTGGCGATAATGATGTGTTTGTTTTAAAAGAGAAAAATTATGGAAGCAAAAATAACCTAACTATTAATTAAAATAAGGGGTCTTGCTGGCGCACTTTTGTGAATAAATGTTCGCTCATTGATGTAGATCTTCACTTCATTCGCTCCGCTAATAGAACACTTTTCCAGTCATTAACTGTCTATTTGACGGCATTTTAAACGAAAATTCAATTAATTTATTCGCTTACGTAGGATTTCAAATTAGCCTTAGGCTCTTAAAATTTAGCAGTAAATTATGTGAAACAGTTACAGCATTAATAAAACTCTGATTTAATAATGAAAACGTGCAATAAACCGTAGAGTCCGTGACTTAAATTAATGGTTTAAATGTAATGAAATATTTATCCATTTAAATTTGAAGCTTAATTAAAAGAGTAAATGAAATGCATATAAATTTTACACTGAGAAAAAAATTTCTTTAAATCAAAGAAAACTTCATTGCGGGCAATCGGTTAAATATTTTTTTGATTGAAAGAAAACATTCTTTAATTCAAAGAAACCTCATTTTAATGGAAAGTCATTTTCTTTTTTTGAATAAAATTTTCTCCCATTAAAAAGGGGTTTCTTTGAATTAAAGAATATTTTCTTTGAATCAACAAAATATTTAACCGATTGTCCGTAATGAAGCTTTCTTTGATTTAA
>UCOM01004030.1:0-14291 GCA_900474385.1 Ormyrus pomaceus
GGGGGGGGGGGGGGGGGGGGGGGGACTTCGACTCGCGGAGAATTGTATTCTGGCGAAAAATCGCGCGCCGCCTCGGGGGAGTTTGATATTTATAAAGTGGACGCTGCCGCGCGGCTCGGTAATGCTAATAAAGTCGGGATTAAGTGGCGCCCCGGACGTTTGAACTCCCCCCACTCTGCTTCCGTGAGCTTTATTGAAAACACGCGCGGAAATGATGTTATTGTAAGACGGGTAGGACAACATTCGCGGCTGCTTGGGTACTGGGGCTTTTTAAATATTAATTTTAGGCTGCGTAAATAGATTTATGATTGGGTTTGGAATTGGGATAATGTTGATATTGTTTTAAGGAAGTATAATTGTCCGGGTAAAAATAAGATTTTTCATGGTAAAAATTACAATGTCTATGAGAATCTATAAAAATTACTGTAGTTTCTTGTAAATTTTAGGAGGTACACAGTATTTTTTATATTTTTTCTAACAAAATTTAAGACATTCGGAAAGTCGTTTTTCTAACAAAGAAGTTGCATCTCAAGCTCAATTATATAATCAGATTGCAAAGTCAAAAAAATAAGCCTCGCCAATGCAACCAAGGAAGTGACTCGACAAAATGCGTAAAATTTTTTCTGAACTTATCATCTGAACCTCCAAACGCTCTTCCAATTCAGCAGTTTATCCGTAAAAATCGTCTATCTAATCGTCTGTTTTCAGTAATTCTCAGTGACAAAGTAGCCGATTCTCGTTACAAAGATAAACTCTCTCCGCTCCTTAACTCAGCGAGGCCCCGGCGACAAATGATAAAAGAAAACACGCACTCCCGGTGCGACTCCATATCTCAGAATCTCCCTCGAAGACAAAGCCGGCGGCCTCATAAATCCCCCTATATTTATCCCCCGAACCCTTCCCGGACTCGCTTCCCTTTCGGCTTCAAAAAAACCGCGCGTGAAATGAATCTCCTGGCTGGAGAAAAAAAAAATCAGAAGTCGGCTCCTCCGCGCGGCGCGGAATCAATCGATGCGTTCTCTCTCTCTCTCTCTTCCTCCTCCCCCGTTCCGAGGCCGATATTAATAGAGCGACTTGTACGTGCTGTTTTCCCCCTTTCTCCGCGGCTTATTCTTAGGCCGCGGCGACTATTTTCGATTGCGCGCGTGTGCGGCGGCGCGCGGGGAATTCCCGGATTTTTTACGGAGGCGACAAAGGCCTCCGCCGTGGCCTAATTAGCGGCTCGTGTGCCGACGAGTTTCGCGGGGCGAGTTTTCGATGGGATTATTTATCGAGCCCGCCCGGCCGGGGAGTCGAGAGCCCGCGCCGAGAGCGTGAATTATGGAGAGGAGTTTCGCTAATGTACTTGCGTTAAAGTTAATTAGGATGCGCGACGCTTAGCTGCGCGATTTTGCCGGGGCGCTTGTTGCTGTATGTGCGCGTTAGCAGTAATTTGGGGAGGTAATGGGCGGTTTGGAAGCGGCGATGATGGGATTTTTGAGGGCTCGGCGAGGGGGGGAATATTTGTCTGTTTGGCTCATTTTGAATTAACGGTACTTGAGGATCTTTAATTATTGATAGCGAAAACAAAACAATGTATCGCGGAGATAAATTGCTAGTAAAATTTACTGAAATGTTAAGTAAAACTTGCTTAAAAAGTTGAGTAAAAATAGTCATATAAAATTTGCTAGTGAAGTAAGTAAATTTTACTGAAGTTTATTAAGCAACATTTACTTGCTTGGTTAAGCAAAGCAGATAACTAAATTATGCTTAATTAATGAAATAATTTTTACGAAATATATATTTTCATTAAAATTCATATGCCACTTGTATAGTTTTTGTTTTTAAAAAAACCACAAAACTTATAATAAAACTTCTACAGAAATGCATACGACCGAAGAACCAATTGCCTTTCTTCAATGAAAAGCGCGATATATTCTCCCTGGTATATAAATTAAGCTCGCGCCTTAATTTCAAACAATTTTAGCGCCGTTAAAAAATAATTGATCTCTGGCGCGAGACTAATCTCCCTCGCGAGATAAACAATTACGTGACGGGCCGCTTGTCCCATCGAATAAAGAACTTTCCTGGTACGCGAGAGAGCTCTGATAATACAATTAAACAGCTAAGCATTTTCGTCACACCACCGTGTCCTACATCCGATAAAGCCGGCGCAGCATCCGAAGGACAAAAACTTCCACGCGATAAAGCGCGGCGTCTCTCTCTCTCTCTCTCAATGAGCCCGAAAGCGCGCCGAGAGCTTCCCAGATGTTCGAGTCCGCGTGCGCGCCTTTTTAGCGACTATTCTCGCGGCGTTGAAAGCTCCGCCGCGCCGGGAAGCTAATTATCGGCGACGTCGCGATATTTTTCTACACTCTTTATAATTGTGCGGCTTTCCGGGAAAAAGGCGAGAGAGCTTATCTGCGCAGCTTCTTCTGCTGCTCCGGGGGGAGAAAAAACTGCGGGCTCGTTTTCGCAACCGAGGGAATTCAGGTGACGCAACCACTTCCGGATTGAGATTATATCTCCGCGGGTTGATACGGAGGCTTCTTGTACGTGTTTTAAGAAGCTTTTGGATTACTGCGTTTCGGACGTTTATTAAGTGGAAAATATTGGACTTTTAGGTGCACGGAGAAAAATGTTCTAATAAAAATTACTATGCCTTTTTGTAATGCGGAGACAAACTTGCATTATTCTAAAACTATATTATACATTTAAAATCTAATAGAACTTTATCAATTTTTACTACAATTCCATTAAATGTTACTATATAGTATATAGTTACTTTTTAGGATAATGCAAGTTTGTCCCCGCATTACAAAAAGGTATAGTAATTTTTATACTGAAAATTTTTTTCTTGGCGTGGAGCAAATTGATGACTGCACGTAAAGCATCCTTAAAGTCATTCAATTTTTCAATTCATGCGCTACAAACTAAACTATCTTTCAGATAAGCGCATAAAATATGTTAAAAATACCGAGAAAGCCATATACATCTCCATTCATAAATGTAAGATATTTGATAACGAAACGCTCCCGTCTGATCAACAGCGAGAAACTCTGTATTAAAGCCCATCTAAAAAGTCGGGAAAAATACGCTTCTTAATAAATTCTATTGCCGGCTGCGAGATCGTCGCGCTTTATCGTCCCCCGGGCTTTCAAGAATTCTCCTATCGAGCATATAATAAAAAGCCTTTGTTTAACAAGCTCCGCGATTTATTGCCCGTCTCGTCGCGCTGGACGTCCCAATCGGGGATCGCGACTAAAAATTCGCTTCTTTTTCCCCGCCGAGCGATTCCCCTCTCTTTTACGCCCCGAGAGCCGATAAAGCTTCTCGCGGCCGCGACTCGTGCCCGTTTAAAAGCACGAACTAAGCAGACTCGCGCGCCTTTTTTACGATAGCCGATTTCCAAAACACCGGATACATTTTGCGCTGCTTCGTGCGCTTCTGCGCCGTATTACATTGCGCGTTGCGCAAGCTGACCTCAAAGCTCGGCGAGTGCGTAATATTCAGCTTCGAGCTGCTCGGGGATCGCAAAAATTTTCCGATTCTTTCCGATACGGGGATTGGATATAGCGTTAAGGACTGCGCAAGAGTTGGGAAGAGGAATGCGGAATGGAGAGCGAGATGGGGCGATATAATTTGCCTCCTAAGTACCGCCACTTCGGGTTAACAGGCTTAAACTTAGATCTTCATCTAAATGTAGGAAGCGTAATTTTCATCAGGCCCGAGCAACGGACTCCATTGAGAAGCACTGAAGGCGATTCAGCGTGCTTTTTTAATAACTCGTTATACGTCTTTCAAAACTTTGATCCCGCGCACTTATTTTCTAAACGGTATAACGTCAGCCGAAGCGACGCAAAAATAACCCTTCGCAGACGCACTCTGAAAACGCCAAGACCCGTACAGCCTACGCCGCAAGTTTCTGCTGCGCGTAGAATAAACGCGACGCAGCTCGTCCCGGGCTGAAATTACAGCAGTAAAGAAGAAAGTAAACACCCCCAATCGGGCCGCGAGCTCCGCGCAGCGAAACCTCGCTCGTCTCTCGCGGCTCTCGGCTCTCGATCGACAATCGCTTGCGAAAGAATCCGCGTAACCTATCGATAATAGACACGCTATCGGCGCCGAAAGCTCCGGTCCTAAATTGTTATTTCGAAGCGACTCTCCCCCGATTCACGCGGGGAGAGAGAGAGGTGGATGTTTTCGGCCGATGCACTACTCGGCTCTCGGGAGTGCTTTTTTATTTTTGGCTGGAATGATTTAGAGGCCCGTCGCCGAGTGGAAGCTGTTTTTGTTCGAGGGGGTGATTTGTTGGATTTGGGGAGACGACGAGTAATTGGTTTAGAGGTAAATGGGGTTTCGAATGATTTCGCAATAATTACGATTCGTAAATTCTTTTTTTTCAACACTTTTTCAAATTTCAATTGCTTTATCGAAGGGATTTTCGTTTTATTGAAAAAGCAAATGCATTCCGTCAGTCTGATTCCCTCAATATTTACATTGAATTTTTTCGTAATCGAATTTCGTTTACGTCCCGTAATAAAGAAACGTTAATAAATAACCCCGTTTTTACGAGGGCCATAAAAGCGCCGTAAAAGCTCGCTTTTGCAGCATTTTTTTTTTTTTTTTCAAAAACACGCATCGCAGACGTTAAACAATATTACAATACACCAGAGGCCGCGCGCAACTTTTCGCGCGGCTCGTTTACAAACGAGAGCCGATCATCGAAACTGGAACGGTAGTCGCGGCGCGCTTAACGATTTTTCGGAAAATCGCTTCGAAAAGCTCTCTCTCTCTAGACTCGCTTCTAATTATAAACGCTAGAACAATACGAACCAGCGGCTCGTGCACAGGTCCGAGCCCGAAACTACCGGGGGCGCATTAAAAAAGTTTATTACTCCGACTCCCGTAGTAGCCGGGCGCGGCATAACTCCCGCGTTCCGGTGCAACTAATTCTCGGGGATAAATCGGGAGATTACGGGAGGGAAAGTTCCTCCAGACAGCTGGGCTAGAAATAGCCGCCACCCGACATCCGACGCCGATTAGAATTGGATCGCGCGGCTGGCTTTTTTACGGCCGTTCGTTCGCTCTCTCTCGGGGGACTCGGCGAGCCGAGCCATTGGCGATTATGCCGATTCGGGGTGATGAAGAGCGATTGTACGAGACGAGGTGGTCGCCCGGAAATATAGCGGAGGGATTAACGGCGCGGGACGGGAAAGCTCCGGAAGGGGTGAGCTGGGATAATAGATAATAATAGTAGCTTCTTTAGGAAGTTCGATGGGGATTAGCTCTTTATGAATGTCGAGTCGGTTTTAGAGAAATTTCTTTGATTGTGAAAGGAGAAATCTTTTAAGTCATAATAATTAATATTATAATTATGGAAAGTAAATGAAATTTTTAATTTTTTAAAAGTTCAACTTTTGAACTTTTAAAGCTTTTTCGATAAATTGCATTTGATTTCACCCTTTTCAGTGATGTCAATTGGAATGCACTCTACAATTTTTCGTTGTTATTTAGCGATTGAAGGTACATCGACTTTTTTTTTTTAAATTTTGAGCTTTCGAAAAATCGAATCCGCGACTGCAAACTAATAATTTACAAAGAGTTTTTCTCAATTATTACATCAAATTTACCCGCCTGCAGCTCTCTGCCTATTTCACTTACTTTACGCGATCGCAGCAAAGACGCGCGCGCTTTAACCCAGAAATTCGCGCGGCGTGTATAACGAAGAGCGACGGACGGGCGTTTTCAGGAAACCCTGTATATTTTCCGAGCGCCCGCGGAAAAATCTATAAGCTACATTCGAACAAAACTGTTTGATCATTTTGCGGCAGCGCGTCGTAAACCGCGAGAGATATATGTAAAACAGACGCAAAATTGTTGAAAGAGAGATATTTCAAGAGGCCTGTCGTTTACCTTACACCGAGAATCTATACGTTCTTATATTTAGCGGACGACGAGAAAATATCAATAAAATAGATTCCGAGTACTAAATTTGTCTTTCTCTATTACGGATGAGCGTAAAAATTAATGTTCCCTTTCTCCGACTATTGCATTTTCTTATAGTTTCTATAAAATCTAGAGTAAAACCGTATGTACATCTGCTAAAAGCACAAGCCACATCCCAACAGCTCCGCGAGCTTAATAAACACCTCCCGACAACCGCAGTAAACACACCAAAGCCAAATAAAACGACACCCGCAATAATCAAGCCGCGACCGCTGGTTTAGGGCCCCGAAAAGCATCGCGAAAAAGGGGGCCGCTGGAAAAACGAGGCCGCGAACGTAGGCCGAGTAGAGGCCGGAGATGCGGCTTAATGCACCTATACTTGACACCCACGACTTCGCACTTGCGCCGAGGTCGCGCGGCGATTAATCAATGTCGCGCGCCGCATTTTCACGAGTCGCTCTCTCTCTCTCTCGCTCCGCCGCGAGACGACGGTGTCTGATATTTTTCGAATCCCCCCCCGCGCCCGAGGGAGATAAGGGCTCCGATACGCCGGCACTTTCACTCTGAATGAGCCTCGTTCATATTCCGCGGATTAATTATCGTAGCTCTCTCTGCGCGTGTTGAACGCTAAATATATCAATTACGCGGATCGTAATCTTTCGCCGCTCTACGATCCGAGAGGACAAGAAGCGCGTCTGTTCGCGTCGCGATCAATTAGATCCGCGAAATAAAATCCGAGCGGAATTTTAAATTTTGAATAATCGCTTTATAATCGAGTTGGGGACGTAAGTCGAGAGCCGCGACCGCTCGGGATCGTCGCTCCTGCAAATTGATTTAAGACGAAACGCCATATATATGTATATTGCGAGTTTTATCGCGATTTCGCTAAACGGATAACCGCTCAATTTATTCAAATAAAGTCGCGCGTCTATTTCCGCCCGCAAATCTCAATGAAACGATGTCACGCCGCGCTTTAATGCGCCAATCCAGAATGCGGGCTTCTAAATATACTCGTAGGAAAGAGGTCCAGGTGTATAACGAGGCGCGCCCATTGTTCGCCGTTCGCGCGTTTCGTACGCACCTTCATTTTTCTCGCGATTCTCGAAAATTTAATCGGACGAAATCGCCGCGCTCGTAAGCAGACGGCGCTCGTAAATCCGCGCTAAGCGGCGGGGCGCGTAAAGCGCTCCAGAAATTATTAACAATGAACCAGATTCTAAAATAATCTCTCCTCCGCTGTGTAAGCCGAGAGAGAGACGTGATGTAATCGGACACACTTCGCGGACCGATTATCGCGGACGAATTCTGTGTGCAAAGTACGGAAAAATCGACGAGTTCGTCGTACATATCTTTGCCAATCCGGCACGACGATACGGCTTTTGTGTATCAGTTGCTCCGCAGTATGCCAATGCCGAACGGGCACTTCATCACTCGCAATATATACACATGTATGTATATACCATTGAAGTGGACTATCGCAGCTTTTCGAGTGTCCACTCAAGAGCCATCAAGCTTAAACTTATGTGAAAAGCTCTCGACGCCGAGCGCCGTATTTACTCGATAGGTTAGTATATCGGCCCGGCTTCGAGTGGCGGCGAAAGAATGACGCTTATAATGCGGTAATGATTATATATTGGGGGGTTTAACTCGGCGGGGTTATGAAATCCGACCTGACCTCTTATTAAACTTATCGAAATTATATTGACCGGCCGATAATTTGGCCCGAATCGACGGGGTAAAAAAGTTTTGACGCTCTTCGGTGGATATTTTGTTGTAACAGTCGACGGTGTAGCTGGTAGAATCGCGTTTATCGGAGCGAAGAAAGCGATTAATTTATTCCAAAAATATCGGTGTGGCGTATAGGAAGATTAAAAATTATGTTCGAAGCAAAACATCGGTGAATCGACGACCTCGATTCTCGTTTTGGAAAAGATTTTTGAGCAACGAAAGTTTATGTAATGAAGCCTCGTGAAAACGAATTATTTGTGTAATCAGCCGCGTATCTTCGTCGAGTTTTCTACGAATTCATTATCAAAGCATTTACGCGACGGGCTAAGAATAACAAAAACTGTCCTCAATAGTCTCAAAAACTGGAAGCCTGATAAAGCTAAAGGTCGAGCGCTCGGCAATGTTTACGAGGATAGAAATATAAAATCCATGATTTCATTGAGCTTCGGTTGTGAAATTGTGTACAAATAACTTATACAATCGGGACGTTGAAAATAGACGCGCACTGCACTCCTTTTCCCGATTAAAAATCATTGCGATCGAGGCGAAATCCGCGGGCTCTAAATCATTAATGCTTCGGGCGAACGAATTCCCATTAATTCTGGAAAAAGACGTGAATCAGCCTCTCCCCGAAATTCGTCAATTTCTCATAACCAAAAGCTCGAGCTTATGAAAGCTTCTATTTTTGTATTCGGGAGCGCACAAAAGCCGCGTTATTAATAGAAGTTTTAGGAAATCGTAAAGGGCACAATGGCATATTAGCGAATGCCGCTATGAAAAGGAGTCAAAGTCCCCGTAAAAGCTTTAAATATTTGAAATTACGTGACAAATTTAGCCGATTTAATGGGATTTACCGAGCTGTTGCCAACTTGCTTCATTGCCGAAGCCATTACTTTTTATCTATGACGGAACGACGGCGGAATGGCTCCGCTGCATTCGAGAGATTTCTGATTTTATGGACTTCAATTTGTAATCTCGAGCGTTTTATGAATTTTAAGTGTGGGCACGAATTGATATAAACCTGATTTCTGAATATTAGTCTGGAATAATTATAGAAAGCTATCAAATTTTTAGTTAAATCTGTAACGCAAAAAAAAATTGATTTACTTTTTTACAAAAAACAGCAGCTTTAACAAGGATAAAATTTAACGACATGCAATTAATCATCTTCTAATCTAGCTTGGATAGCTAATTTCAGTCCAAGCCTAAAACATCAACTTAAAATGGGAGAACAAAAGGCCCGTTATCAATTTAAGAATCAGTCAAGCCCTTTACAAGCTCGTGAACCAGTTCGCCAGACTCCTAAACCACCCTCCACTCCCCGACCTAACCCTCTCACCACCCATATCGAACGTCGGCAGCTCCATCTGTTCCAACCGAAGGACGACGGGGCGCTTCGGCCTGTAATTTCCCTGTCCGCCGCAGCGGCTTCGAGCGCGCGGTAAAAAGCTCTCTCTCTCTCTCGCCCGGGGGGGACTTTTCTAATCTCGGCGCGCATTTTTTTCGGCGCTCCCGTTTTCTCTGTAGCCCAGTGAGTAAAACCCGGCGCGCGCGCATTTCGAACGGCCTTAAAAAGCCAGACTGGCGCCGAGAGCCACGCGGCGGAAGCTCGCCGGCCGCGTGATGCGGTAAACAATAATTGCGACATACGGACTCGCGCTGAAAATCGCCGTTATCAATATATATATATATATATATATATGGATATACGCTTTGTTAAACGCCGCGGCGGCGGCGAGCAAAATTTTAGCCGAGGACTGCGGCTTTTTCATATTGTCGCGATGAGAATTATATTGCGAGGTGCTGGAGGACGAGGAGTGACGAGGAGCGAGCTGGTTAAAAATAACGATGTTTCGTAACGAGCCAAGCGGAGACGCCGCTTGTTTATTGGGGCTTTGGAAAAATGGACCGCGAGTCGCTTTTGCGCTGTTTGGAAAATTTGTAACGGCTGGACGCGCGATGTGCGCGAGATTTTATGTGCGCGCGAAGAGTCCGCACGAAAGTGCGGGGTAAATTGGTGAAATTAGGAGGCTTTTAAAGAGCTCTTGTTCTCGGAAAGATAATTTGAACGATGTAAATTACTTTATTGCCGCTAGAGATTTACCGCGACTTTATTTCTGAAGCCAAAGGAATCGATATATAGACAATTAGTTCAAATCTCAATTAGGGGAAACGTTTAGTAAGTCCGTTTGGTTCGCAGCAAGCATCAACCGAGCGCGTTAATTAACATCGGGTTAGTTAACATACCGCCTAGCAATTCCGCTTTGTCGTGAATTTCTCACACTGACGAGCAAAAGCTCATTCATCGCTCGACAACAGGAAGAGTAGTGAATTTATTTACCGTTTACTTCCGCTAAATTTGTCATTCCTTCTATCAAACCAATTCAGAATCGCCGCAAAAATTCGTCAACCCGACCGCATTCAAAGCTCAAAGCGAACTCTCTCACTCTCCACCAATACTGTTTTCAAACGCATTCCTCCCCCCGACCCAATCTTTAACCTCTCGAGGCAAAACAAATTACCGCCTATAAAGGGCCTCGGCGATCGCAGATCATAAACCACCCACTCGGGCATCGAGAAAGGGCCGACTCACGGCTCTCGAGACCCGCGGAGCAATAAAATAAACCGCGCGCCCCGGAATTCGAAAGCTCCTCCCTCAAAGGCCGAACGAAAACACAGTCTGTGTGTGCATAAAACGCTCGAGAGCGAGCTGCTGCATGCGTTTCCCTCGAAAACGCAGGCGGCGGCCGTCCGGTGGACGGCTATTCCGGTCTCTCTACCGTATATCGGCGGCAGGCAGCGACGGCAGCCGATCGAGAACTTTCTCCGAGATGCGCGCGGGATTATGTCAGGAATTACGTCAGCGGCGAATCATAAATGTCCCGTTTACGGGGCGCATAATGCGAGCCAGTGTGCGAGCCGCCGCGGGATCGGAGACGTTTTTTGCGCGCTTATCTCTCTCTCTCTCTCTCTCTCTCTCTCTCTCTCTGCCGTCGGCTCTTCCCTCTTCATTGGGCCGCTTTTAACCTTTTTTTCCCCCGGGCTCGGGAATGCTCGCTTTCTTGGAAGAAGCCGAGAAGCGACTCGACGTCAAGTCCAAGAGCACGCAGATGGCGCGATTTGTTTTCCCTTTTTTTTTATTCGGGGAGGAAGAAGGATGCGAGATTCTAAACAAATGCGTCCTTCCAGAGGAGAAGCCTGATGGTATTTATGCGACGCCAGTCAAGTCGAGCGCTTCTTCTTCTTCTTCCGAGCGCTTCTCTTCTTTCGGTGCAATAATAAACGGATTATTGTATGCGAGTCGTTTTCGTGACGGATCGGATGGGTTGATAAACGGAGTATTGTAAGGGAGATGTGTGTTTTTTCGGGGCGCGGATCGATTGCCGAGGGTTTTCGAAGTTGAGAGTATTATGCCTCGATATTAATAGAAGCGAAATTCGAGGGAAGTCGTTTTAAGAGACGATAAAATCTCGAACTATGAAGATCTCAACTTTATGGAATAAATATTTAATTTTTGACTCGAAGATTTGAACTTTACGCCGTTTAGGGTTTCTGTGAAGCCTCGACCATCGCCTTTCGGAATTTTAGATGCGTGCACTTTGAAGTGAAGGCAGATCCTTACAGAGTTTACTAAAATAACAGCTGTAAACTTAAACGTGTAAGCTCGCAAGAACTTAAAAAGCGGCTCTCGGGAGCTTTTTATATTTTTAATCAAAGGCGTAAGATTCTCGGTTTATTAATCTGTCATTTTTCCGCTTGACATCTTAATTCCGGTACTATTTTTAAAACCTTAGACAAAGTACCTTACAGTCTAAGCCTTTTAAAAAGGTTTCAATTCGCCGAAACGCTAACAAGTAAAAATCTGCAAAAACGTTCTCTCAAAATTACGTGTCGAGAAAATGATGTTATTTTTTGTACACACCAGTTAATTAGTACCTCGCGAGTAGCAACTTATTATTTTTGGCAATTCGCCACCTATCGGAGGTTGTTGTACCCATTAACACTTACGAGCATAAAGCTTAAATTCACGTCACATTTCTTTTCGAACAATATCCCGGTTGGCACGTCCGATCGCATCGCGGCACGGATGATAAATAATGCAGGCTTAACAGTTTTCAAATAAACTCTTCTAATGACATGGAAATTGCGAATAAAGATTGCAATTGCGATGTAGTTTTTCGCTGAATAGACGTGTATTCTTCGCCGCGCTCTTTTTGGGAGCGAAGTGGCTGCAGGCGGAGTAAAAATAACGCGATGTTAATGAAGTTCTTGGAAATGGTTTCATTTCAATACATCAATTAATATCATTGTTTGACAAACGGTTTAATTTGAATATTACGAAAGCGAGCTTCAGGGTTAAGTAGACGTTTTAAATATTTTTCTGAGAAAACTAAGAATTTATAATAATACAAACATGCTATTTATGTTTATACACATTAATGAAGAGATGGAGTATAAATTTCATTTTATAACGTAAGAAAATTAATCTCTTGCAGTCACTGTTACTGTTATTAAACTGAACTAAATTATTGCTACAGTTAAATACGAAATTGTATAGCAAAATTATTGTTTCAGTTGATATAAAGTTGTGAATTTTATTTCAATATTATAAAACGCAAATATCTCACTTTTTACGACTCCTTGCAAAGGGGAAGATCAAAAAATAATAAATTCCCTGCGGGCTTTTGAGGAAAGCTCCGTTAATTACGCCATAATTTTATACTTTTTATGTCCCGCAATTATTATAATCTTTGTATAAAATTTTAACCTTTCGTTACTTTTAATCTTTATCTCTCATCATCTCCCTGAATTTTAATATAAAAAACTTCATACAAAATCCGTTCGAACTAAAAAAAAGTAATTCATTATACATTAACATTTTCAAAATATAATAACAAAACGTTAATCAGCGAAAAATCTTCTGTTCCAGTCCTGCAACGACTACAAATGCGACTGCAAGGGCCTGAAGGGCGACATGGGCTCGCCGGGAATCCAAGGTGTGAGGGGTCCGGAGGGCGACCCCGGTGATACGGGGCCCGACGGGCCCGAGGGCCCCAAGGGCGAGAAGGGTCAAGGCGGAGAGATCGGACTCACCGGCGAGAAAGGTCTTCGGGTAAGTCTTTTTTTGCTTTCTACGTCTTCTGTTTTTGGGCCCTCTGAAATAATCGGATGCGTTCAGATGGATCGAGCTGCGATTGAAATTAGAACAGTGCAGACTCGTTAAAGTGGCGCCCGTCAGGACGGTTAACGACGCGGGATCTTTTTCTGGTTTCTGGATTGTTCAAAGATAAAGCACGATTTTTTTATGAAATTTTGACCTTAATCTTTTTTTTTAAGTTTATAATACCTCTTAATAAGATAATTTACGAACTGTCGGTGTAAAAGTAGCTTGTCGAAAGCTTTTTTCGGTGATTTCTTTTTTTCATAAACAATTTCAGTTTCGAATCAGTTAAAGTAGTTTTATTGAATTCGTGCTCAATTTGTCGGAATCATAAAGATGCAGTGTAAGTGCACTTTAAAAGCAGCAGTTTTACTGCCAAGATGTAATAACTGTTATAAATATGGTTATGGCCCGCTATTTAGATAAAATTGAAAGATACCACTGATAATTACATAAAATTTTCCATCTTTATTAACTCGAGAGGAGGCAATCTAAAGAGAAAAAGCCTCCGACCGCCAGACCAAAAAGAAACTCATCCCATTCCTCCGAAAAAAGATGTCCGATCCAGCAGGCTTTAAAAACTCACTTTCCCCCTCGCCCAGTCGACTTATATACGCGCTCGAAAAATGTGCGCGACACCCGAAATACCTCTCGAATCTGCATGGCGCTCGAGAAAAAAAAGGCCTCGACATCGGGAATCCGCCCCGATTGCGCGCCGCGGGCCCGAAAAATAAAGCTAATGAAAACAGCTGTTCGAACGAATTGGGTTGCGCCGCGTGGGAGAGGCGTTGTCCTTACGGCGGAGGCGTAGGTGCGAGTGGAAGAGAAGCTCCGAGTGCTAAGTGGAGAGAGAGAGAGAGAGAGACGCGTTTTGGAACGGCCGACCTTTGCGAATAGATTAATTAGCCGTTGATGAATGTCAGATGTGCGGGAGGTTTTGTATGGGAAGAGATGCAGCTGTTTATCCGCTATTGTTTCAGCGGTATTTTTAGAATCGCGGCTTTTAATTGAGTTGGCTTTATGGATCGGTTTGCGAAGAGCGGAGATTACTGGAGCGCGAATTTTGATTGGAAGTCGGTAGTTTTAGAAATGTCGAAGTCGCGGCTTAGTTTGTTGGTTTTCAGAAGTATTTTAGTTTTGATACGTGCCGAGTTGCTAATTGCGAATAAACGGAGGTAGATTCAACAATTATGCGGTTATTTAATTTTCTTTCAATCTCTCATATTAAATTTTCAATTTTAATAAGGAAACGCTTAATCCATCGGCGTATTATATTGTTAAAACAATTCAAAATCCACTAAGAAACTCTACTAACAAGGAGAGTATACGACATTTGGGTAATGGATTTTCCTGTAACTTTGGCATATGTTTTCTAATGTTAAAATATGAAGGAAGCCGCGTCCGTTCGGCCTAACGCTCGATTTTTCAAAAGTTATGTGCTCTTTTAGCAAAAATCTAAGAAAAATCGATTTTT
>UCOM01004031.1:0-14295 GCA_900474385.1 Ormyrus pomaceus
TTTAAAAAAGTAATTTTTTGTTACATTAAAGTAGTAAAAATAGTGTGAAAAACTGATTTATTTTTTAAAAAAGACGCCAAATTTACAATTTTATAATTTTTTATGTTTTTATAGGTTCATATAGAGCGCAATTATGTTACTAATTGAAAACTTTTTGTTTTTTTTTGTTTCAGATCACCCAAAAAAGTGTAGGAGTTTACGCAATTTAAGAAGCCGTGCGCGAATGTACTGCCGAAAGCATGATATCACGACGCCATTTTTGATTCTTTTTTAAAATAAAAAATTGTTTTCTAAGTTTTTAAGTGTTACTAAAAACTTGTAAAAGTTTTGGAAAAAATAAATATTTTTATCACTTTAAAAAAAATTCATGAAAATCGCTTCATTTTGACGCTTTTACAGGAATCGCCCCCCTTAAACATCGGATGAAAAAAAAATACATTGACCCATGTAAAATATGCCTAGAGAGCTTGTGCCACCTCGATCGTGAACGGGCCAGGTTGTCATAACAAAATTAAACATACGCAAAAAACGATAATTTTAAGGAAAAAACGATAGCAGGTAGGTTGGAAGCTCGAGCAAGAAGATCCAATAATCGGTGAAGAGTGCCATACCTGACGCGACCTGATGGACAGTCGCATACCAAACCTAACGAAGGTTACTTTTACTGAGCAATAATATATCTACGTGCGAATATGGTTATAGCTCAATCTAATCATATTCGCACGTAGATATATTATTGCGCAGTAAAAGTAACCTTCGTTAGCTTTCAACCTATCCTGCTATCGTTCTTTCCTTAAAGTTATCGTTTTTTGCGTACATGTAATTTTGTTGTGGCAACTTGGCCCGTTCACGATCGAGGTGGCACAAGCTCTCTGCAGTATTAACGCTCATTAAATATTGAAGCAATTAATAAATATTTCGAAAAAATACATACATTTTATAACACTTTTAGGTAAATTACTCGTAGAGTTTTTGTCATTTAATAGAATACTCTTTATTTACAAAGAAGTGTAAGATAAGCAGATTCCTTTCAGCATTTTAATCCAAAGGAATAAAAGGTAAAATATGAAGAAAACTACCCGATTTCAATCGCGAATCTAGGAATGCCCTTCTTTCCAGCAATGAAAATTTCTCCTTTGAGAACGATTTTTCTGCTTTGAGAAAAATATCAATTTCTACCGTTTGCTATGAATGTTCATTTCTCTGCAAATAATGCTTTACGTTCTTAAGCCTTTATTTACTCTTTTATTCAAAGAAGAAATCAATGAAGAATGCTAACAGACGAATACGTATTTTTCAAAGTTCCCAATCAATATAAGGCTCCGGTCTGTATAAGAAAAGCGCCTCCTTTCCACCCCTTCAGATTCCATCTCCCGGCAAGCAGCATTATATATAAAAGATGAGAAGCAACTATACCCAAACTTCTCGAACAAAAGATTAACGATCAGAGCGGAGCCTCCCGAAAAATTGTTGACGAAAAGTGACTGCACGCTTTTCCCGCTACAAAAATACCCTCCTCCATTTCCCATTGCGTTCGATACTCGTCGCCCGCTTTCATCTATCATCCGCGCGTTTGCATACACAACAGAGGGAACCCCGAGACAAAAAGCCATTTATCCCGCGTATCCCCGCGCGTCCGTCCACCCCGCGGCGAAGAGGTAAGCATTCGCGCCGTAAGGCAACAGCGCCTCTTTATTTTCCCTCCCGAGCTTGTATACAGTCCGCACGCTTACGCCGGAGCGAGCGCGCGCGCGCTCTCTCTTCCTCCCACACGACACGCGAGAGCAGCCGCGCGCGGGGCGGCGGGAGCGAGAGGGAGAAAAATAGCGGCGTGCGCCGACGGGGAGAGCTGGCTAGTAATTCGAAGTGTACGCGGCTGCCGCGCGCCGCTACTTAGTCGTGCCTTCGGTCTGGCCCGAGCGATATCTCCCAAGCAAATGCGCGCTGCCTGCCGGCAAAGCGGGTCGGGCCAGCTTTTTATTTCGTTTGCCAAGGACGCTCTCTCGCCTTCGCTGAGGGAACGCAGCGGGAAAGGGGGAGGCTCCTCGGTTCTTCAACCCCCGAGGGAAAAAAGATTGACCTAGCGCCGGAGGAGCGAGCACGACACCCTTTGCGAAGGCGCCGATTGCTGAAGGTAAACTGCTTGTTAATTGTTCCGCGCGGTCGAAAGCAGTTTTTTTATTTTTTCCGATAATCTGCGTGGAAACTCGCTCCTTGCGGAAATTAAAAGTTACGCTCGAACAATGGGCGAGGAGCTGCCTGCCGCCCAGTTATTTTTTCAAGCCGCGATGCTCAAAGCGATGTGGCTTTATTTTGAGAACCGAGAGGAGCAAGTTTGAATTGTCGGTAAATCAATGAGTTCGGTTAAGTAAGGTTTTTGACTCTTCGCGAACGATTTTTAATCGTCAGGGTTAATCTTGAATTTTTACTGTTCTTATTACTGTTTCGTGCGACGCTTTAACAATTTTTTAAATTACAGATTCTTTTTAATTTAAACTTTTGTGAAAAAGTAATGAAACTGTTTTTCATATGGCTATTGAAGAGAAAAATACTAAATTGAAAATTCAGGTTCTAAAAGTAAATACTGAAAAAAACAATGGTGCAATATTCTAAAACTTATGTAACTTCTAGATGTGAAAAAGCAAAACAATAAATAAAATTGGGTTTTTCGTAAAAAATATGAAGCACAGATATTATCTTTCTTTCAGAAAAAAATAGGTCACTTTTCATAGGCCACTTAAATTTTTTAATAAATAATGATTTCTTAATGTGTTTAGCTAAATAAAGCTATTAGTTATACACCCGTAAATCAAAATCTGTTGGCTTAAGATTTTAGGGGGCTTTCAATTATTGACGCCATAATCAATGTATCAGCAAATGAAATATTTAAGATCTCCGAGGATGACTAGCTAAGGGGTAGAAACAGAAATTAGAGTAAGAGCTCTATATTATGCAGATATCATACAAGACTTGTCTTTTTTAAAAGTAATAAATGAATATGTGTTACGTAATAATATTTAAAATCTTTTATTAGTGGAAACTAAATTCATAATACATCAAGTATCTTAATTAATATCTCATTTAAAAATAATTAAGGAGTAAATTTATGTTTTTGTTTAAATTTAATACGTATGCCATTGTTTTCAAATATTTAATACGTTTAACAGTAAGACAACCGAGACCATTGTAGTTGAGACTGGAATTTCACTCATAAATTTCCGTTCTATTTACAAGAAAGCGTAGTAATATTCGAGTATGAATAGTATTCCACCTCGTTTAGATATTGCGGAGTGAAATATATTACAGCAAGTGTAAAAATTCGGGAGATAAAAGATCCTCAAAGGAATGCGTGCTTTTTAATTTAATATACGAAAATTATTCACAAAAGAGCCTATAATTTACCTGAAATGGACGTACCATCTGGTTGACAGATAAATTTAACCGTTTAAAAAGGCTTGAATAAAGTGTGCAAATTGCACTCGAAAATACTTTACTGCCCGCATAAACCCGAAGAGTAGAATCTTCGCAGTACAACATTTCAGTAATTCAAATTAAACAACAAAAACATTATTTATATCGAATGAGAATTAAAACAGTAATAAATTTTTCTAACTCTGCGATAATTCGCGTTAAAGCAGTGGACATCCCGAGATTTTCATTCGATGCACGGGTCGAATCGAGTGCAATAAAGTTATGCGCTTCATTTACCGAATCCATTAACCATGAGATTCCGCTAACCGGTAATTATGCGAGGAATTTTCCAATTGAGCATCGTGATGCATCGAAAACTCCCATAAGGGATCGCAATTATTTCGCTCTATCTAGCAATCGCTCAATACGCGCAGCTTCGGATTTCCCTATTAAACGGCGTAGTTATATACACCCTGCCACATCTTTCCGTCCCCTCCTCGGCCTGGCATCGAACCAACCGAAACTATCCGAAATGTCACGATGAGTTCAGCGGGAACTGATTTCAATGTATCCCTGGGAGAGTGCGGTTAGTCGATTTTTTGTTCGCCGGTTGACCCAATTACTGACAACCGACGACAAGATCGTCGATATTTTAGTTTCCTTTTTTTTTTTTTTTTACAAAATTTAAGGCTGCTGCAGTTCTCGTCACGGTTTTTGAGCAAAGTAAAGAAGATAATTGCAATTATGTTGTAACAGCAATTTAATATTGATTTCCGATAATTTAACGCTGGATATCAAACATTTAATATAATATTTTTTAATTTGTAATTATATTTCTTTACCCTTATAATTGTATTTTTTAATTTGTAATTATATTTTATTACCTTTATAAAAGTAATAAATGTTAACGCTTTTTTCAATTGTACACCGATTTTTCTACAACGATCCTATTCATATATATATATGAGGAATTCTTTTTAATATTTGATTCCTATTAATTAAAAAAGGATTTTGTTTGTTATAAACAAATTTTATTTTCTGACAAAATAACGGGGTTTTCAATTAAATAGAAATTTATTTATAACAAGCAGAATCCTTTTCTTATATAAATAGGAATTCCTCTCATTCAAATATTGAGAATAATTTCTCTTGCATGAAATGGATCGTTTTTTCCACTGGATATTTCTGTATTAATTAAAGAAGTTATTTCTAATCTCCTTATAATTTATTAATAACTAGTAATAGTAGGGATAATAATATAATAATACAATATATATAAATCAAACTTTATTATTCAATGCAAACGTTGATTTTCCACGTGTTTTGAGTTTACTTTTTCAATATTTGTAGAAATTTTGAAACGCATGCATATTGAAGGTTTTCGAAGAATAGACGACAAGAATTTCAAAACTTTTTGTCATGCGAGTGACAACATATGCTTCCAAACTCTTATAAATTGCAAAAAAATTTGCGCAGTTTCCACAGGCTTGAAAATTAATAAAAAAAAAATCTCTTCAGATTCAGTTAATAAGCGGAAAATTAAACAGAAAATCTAAAATTACGTTTATTCGCTTCAAGAATCAGTAGTTTGATTTACTCACGGTACTTCAGAAGAGAGCTGCATCTATTGAATTTTAGACACGTATATGGCCGTAGGGGTATACTTTACTCAAGTGTGGGTAGAAACTTTGAATACGTTGAGAGGCACGAAAGCGGAAGAGCAAACTATTGTCAAGTACTCTTGAGGATTTAAGTAAAATCATACTTTGTGAGCACAAAGTTTCTAGAAAGATTTTAAAAATTGAGAAAAGCGCATATCGAACGTTTCAGTCAATTTTGGAATAGAACTGACATTGTATAGCTATACACTGTATCATTGTGCGCCTATCATAAAAGTTAAATATATTCATGCTAATTGCGATTGAATTGGTATCGATGTGAAAAGAATGTTTCTCGTCAATGATATTATATAATTCAACAAAAAGTTAATGAGAGGATTCTGCGTGGCATAAATGTATTTATACGAAGTAAAAGTTAATATTTTGGACGTTCTATAAATATACACATTAGTAAACTTTTTATGCTTAGCAAAGAGTTGTGCCAATTTTTGATAATTTATTCATGTTGTGCGTTATTCTTTACAGTCGAGGACGCCAAAAGTTTAAGTAGTTCAAGTCTATAAGCTGTTTCTGATGAATGGCTATAAAAGCTCAGGAAAATCTTTGTGCCACAAAATCCACCTTATTATTTATTTTAATTTAAAAAGTAAACATAAAGAATTCATAATAAAAGAAAGAATAATAAACGCCTTATAAAATACTAGAATATAGTTTTTAAAATAAAACTTATAAAAAATTGATTCTTTTTTTTTATGCATTTTACCACCTCCTCGTCCGGTTACTCGAGTAAACCACGGCGACGGATAAGTACGAGCATTTAATCGTCCCCGTCGCTTCGGCTCCGATAATGCTTTAATGGACCAGCGAATTTTCCCTGGGCCGAGCTTGCGAGATCGGCTAAAACGACCGCCCCGGAAAAACTCTACCTCGCTCCCGCTCGACTGTTTATTCGACGTGCGCGGCGGCGCGCGCTCGTGTTTAAAGCCGAACGTGCCTTAATTCTTCTTCGTTTGCGTCTACTTCGCGAGAGCGAGCGTTCCGGGGCCTCTGACCATTGTATTTATACCGGCCAATCGAAAGGTAGGAACCGGCGAAGCTCGCGCAAAAGATTTTAAGCTCGAGGAGCAATGCAAAAGAGAGAGATAAAGAGAGAGAGAGAGAGAGACGCTCGAGCGCGCGGAAAAAAATTGCCGACTGCTGCGGGCTTCTTTGTATACGTATTATATACCGGTTTGTTTGAAACGTTTTCGCGAGATTGCGCGTTCTTGAGCGACATGCCTACTTGTTGCTGGGTCCATCGGCGATTTCTGCACCTCGGTTTTCGCGACTCGTTCGGGAAATTGCTGTTTGCCGTTGCTGATGAGCTTTTCAGTTGTTCACGGAACTATGATGCAATCCCATTAATTAGGTCGCTAACATTGAGTTACTTCGGAATCGCACCGCTTTCGCTTGCTTTATATAATTGTAATTAAACTTTTCTTCGATTAACACCTGCTGGTACACGGAGAAAAATTGCTAATGAAATTTACTTAAAAAGGCTTAAGTAAAAGGTACTGATTCTGACTTAAGTAAAATTTACTTAATTATTAAGTAAGCCACCGCACTTCCTGCGAGAGACAGAAAGAAAAGTGGCGCCTTGGATTCGGTAAAATTCACTTACGAAGCTGAGTAAAATTTATTTAACGATGTTTGTTTAACTTTTTAAGCAACTTTTATTTAAATTTAAGGTGATTAAGATTAGTCCATGTAATTGTTCAATACGTATTAAAACAACTTGTATTGGAACTTGTATCGCATCGCACCGTCAAACTTTTGATTCAAGTATAATTAAGTTATTTGATAGATTTTATGCATACGCAAATATTATCTGTATTATTTAAGTACATCGATTAGAATGAAGAAATCAAAAAGCTTGAGTTGAATCATTGTTATTATTATTATTATAACAACCAGAAAAAGGAAACAATTACTTTAGTATTATCTTAAGGCAGACAAAATAAATCCACGATCCATCAATTTAAGCGACATTTTTCACTTTGGTGTGTTTGTTGTAGGAGAGCTGTCGCATTAAATTTTCCCCTCCGTTTAAGCGCTCCCACAACAAAGTAACGGATCCGAGAGAAGGTCTTTAAAATAATCCTTGTTTAGATCAGGGCGGTCTAAATAAAACCTCTTTTCCACAATTCTGATCACATAAAAAAGTTTACGTCAAAAAATAGCTCGTTCAAATAGTTCACAGCTTTAAATAGTAGGCAGAATCTCAAGTTTTTCGATCAAAGAATTTTTATGATTTGACGACTTAATTTTCAAAATTTTATCCCAAGCGTAGGTATAATAATAAATAAAATATATTTAATACCTTAATAAAATAAAAAATTGAATAAAAAAATTTAAAAATCATTTTTGTTTGAAAATATTCGAAAATACGTGTTTAAAAATTCTTTAGAACTTGTCTCTCAAAATACATTGTATGTTGTGGTCGAAAATTTAAAATATTTAACTTTCAAATCATGTATCTTGTCCAAGTTTTAATAACACGGTGGTCACCAAGAAATAAGAATTTACTTTAAATTTCATACAAAAACATGAAATCCTTGTTCGTTTCTGTACATCTTAAATATTCCTACGTCGCGTGGTGATATTCTGTGAGATTGGTGGAGCTGTCACTAGTCTCCACATTGTTGTCATCAAATTATTTAATTTATATTACATAATTATCCCCGTCATCACACTACAACTTTGTTTATAAATATAAGCACATAATTTTAGCTTAAGTAGAATAAATTATTCAATTTACGCTACCGTAGAAGCCAAAAAGTATTCTTCGGGTTTCATAATAATTATCATGTGCGCTTTGTATAAACATGTACTAGAAACGAGATTAGGAAACTGGTAGTTAAAGTATTATTTATGGCTGAAAATGCAAATATACTCCAAGCCCCGATAGGACCGACTAAAATCCCGGCAGCGGGGTAGTATAATGAAGCTTTTCAATTGAATCACTTAGAGGAAACCGTGAATCCTACCCGAGAACTCAGTTTGCATTTAAATAACGTCTTATTAAAAGTAGCAGCTTGGCTATGCGACAGCGAAAGCTCGCGGGAAATTTGGTCAGTTCGTGAGAAAAAAACTGGCATGCGAAATTCATATTCGAAGCCCGCGAAGTGTAACCAAGTTGACTCGTTTATCGCATCAGAAACGACGATGGCTGCATCATAAACATCGGTAATTATGACATGTGGGTGCACATGCAAGGAAGAGCTGAGAGAGAGCACAAAATTAGTTTTTCCGGAGGATCAGACGACGGCTACTCTATCTCTTTCTCGTTGAAAGGGAGCTTTGTAAATACGCAATTCGACGGTAGATTAACTTCACCAATTCTTCGGGACTGATCAGCTAGAAGGGATAGGGACGGATTGCGCTTACACTGCAACATTAAGTGTCGCTAAAACATTTCCTGAATTAATTCAGACGCCAAGTCGAAGAGCCTTTTATAGTTTTCTTCCTTGACAATCTGTTAATGGAGTTATTGAGTACGACGTAATTTCTGAGAAATATCGAGCTAACCTTAAGATCTTTAGTTTAATTTCTTATTCAAAAGAATATCTGTAGGATTTAAAAAGTTTTTTATTTATTCTTCACTTTTTTTAACAGGTATGTTTCATCCTCCCAACCTTTTATCAATCCTTATCTATCTATTTTAGGCCATATCTATATTTCGATCCAAGAAAATTCATTAATATTTAGAATTCGTGTACATACGTTATATTTATATAATTTTATAAAAACACTATATAACAATATAACAATAAATCATAAGCTTTAGAAAGGCTCAGTTTAATCGTTAATTATAAGTAAGTTAAATCGACAGTTGAGGACTATTATTTAATTTATTAGCGAGCATAAACTGCTGAAACATATTTTGCAAAAACTAGTGAATTGGTTGAAAATAGCATATTTTTTTAAAGCCTGAGAGTAATAAATAATCAAGGAAGCGTATATACTCCCACAATAACCGTAACAAATTTATGCTGCTCCCGTTTCCTCTGATTTTTCTGCAGCATTAAGTACTGTCGCATCGCTTGACTATAGCTGTTCCGAATAAACTTAAGTTTAACATGTAAACGTCAAGGTCTATAGATTATTTCAAACATGTATTATTTTACTTTGATATATTCTTTTGAATAAGATGATTGGCACTAATAAATAATTGTTTTATGCTCGATCATATTTTCGGAAATTTACCTTTAATTGCAATGTGGAGATTTTAGTTTCTATGAATTATAATTATATTCAAGAAATAGCTATCAAATTAACAAAATTATTCGGTCGCGTCTGACTATTTGCTAGTAGTTTAGCTTTCAATGCTAGGGCACGTTAATTCTGAACATACGCAACAGAATCACTGTTGATGAAATTAGAGATTTAATACTGCAACTTAATTGAATGACTGAATTAAATTTGGATTGAAGTTTATTTACATATTGTAGAACTAGAAACTTGTTGTTGAACAAAGAAAAATGAATAAAATTTTAGTTCTTTTTTGTTTTGGAAGATTTTAAATACCTATTCGATTAGATTTATTTAATTATTACTATTGTATATATGATAAACATCATAATGTGTATAAGTAATATTTAAAATAATTTTGTGAAAAGTATTTCAAAGAAATTTCAAAAATTATTTGTAAAATAAAATTTTTAAATTCATAGAAAATAAGAAATAATAATAAAACGATAATCCAATGCATGCATGTATAATGCAAGGTATTTATACGTCCAAGTTATTCGATATGAAACGATAAGAAAGAAATATTTAATAATTTTTGCTACGATTTCACCATTTCTTTCACTTCAGAAGTAGATTGTAAATAAAATAGTAGTAATAAAATAGTATAGCTTTATATACATCGCGAAAAAATGCACGAATGATTGGCTAGTAGCCGAACGACTACTTATTTGTACCCCACTTGAATCTGAAAGGCGGCTCTTGTCTTTAGTGCTTTTAAAACGCAGCTAAAAATTGAATTTTAGCCAGCAAGAAGAAAATGGTAAATTTGTTTCTGTATTTACCACAGCCAGTATTAAAAATTATTCAAAATTAGTTTGGTAAATCCGCGAATATTTAAACGATGAGTGTAATTATGTATGTTGTCTGTTAGCCAGAGTTAATTCATTTAGTTCGTTAGTGAATACCAGATCATAATTATACAGTTGTTTTTCGAGGCCAGAGTTGAAGATTGTAAATTTGAATCGTGATTGAATTTATACTGCAATTAAAATTTTTTAATTTATAAATACATTGAGAAAATTAAATTAAAGCCCTTTCCTTACTACAAACTTCATATTACTTTTTAAAATGTAATTCTCTAAAAATATTTACTTTACTTTACTCAAAATCAAGCCCTTCAAAATAAAATTTCTTTAAATTTTATTTTCTGAATTCATTAATAAAATAAAAAACAATATCTTGGCTGTTTTAACAAAAGAAATTGGCATTTTTTTTATTAAAAAATCTTTAATAAAGATTTTATAGGAATTTTGAGGAACTTGCTCTTCGATGCGCTTCGATGCCGATAAATGGCAATAAATTTCAACCTTCTCCGTAGAAGAAATCTTATCATTTAAAATAAGTTTGTTTTGGTTTCATCTTTAATAAATCAAGTACCTACACTAGGCGAAATTTCTTCCACGTTTACGAATACATTTTTTGATAACTTATTATTTTTTTACAACTACGGTAAACTGAACATGTTCTTTAAATTCTCAAGCTTCATACTTTTTATGCGCCCTTAAAATCCTAGGAACTTTTCCATTTTTAGAGTAAGCAGATGTTGTGAATAGCTTACGGTTTTTTTTTTATAAATCGTATGAAGTTGAATACAAAAAAGTTTGTTTAACATATATAAGTTGTCGTTTCAAGTTTTTGAATTTTCATAAATGTATTTATAGAGTGTCATAATAATGATCAATTATTTGTTATAAAATATCAAAACACTACTAGCAAAGGAAACGTGCAGTTCTTTCACAGAAATAATTAATTTTTCAGAATCATTAATTTTTCTAATCGTATTTGTTAGACTAAAAATTGCACCATAACAAAAATCAATTGGCGAACATAAATGAATAAAAGCACATAAAAGAAACATAAAAGACGTGGGAAGACTTGTCGTAAAATGAAAAAGTCTTTTTCTCAAAGCCCAGGCTGAAGACAAATTTGAGGAAAAGAAGTTTCTACATTTAATATGATGCTTTTAACTTTGGCCGAACTACAGAATGTTGACATAAAAAGAAAATATTTAAATGATGCTCAGATAAGTAGCAATAAACACTAACAAAAAAATTGCATTTAATAAGAGAAGAATAATATTTCAAATTATAATTCTAAATTGGTGAGTAAAGTAGCAACGTTTTTCACTAGCTGCATAATTGATTAGGCATTCAGCAACTAAAACGTCGATAAATAATGGCGAACGCCGCACCATCCGAGCAATTTGTGGGTCAAGCTTACGCGCAACAACTAACCTTCGAGTACCAAGTGGGTTATAATTTTCTCGGAATCGCGCTATACTCCGCAAATAAACGAAAAGAATTCGAGCGAACAAAGGCCCGGCCAATCCCCGGGGATGGTTATATGTACCGTAAGCGTTGGCACGACTGTTGCCTGCGTATCCGCGGAAAGGAAAGTCCCTCACGCGAAGCTTCTCTTTCTTTATCCGTGACCATCGCGCGCTGACATCGCACACACGAGAGTCGTTGAGCGCGCCAGAGATTCTTTAACAATGATCGTTGCGCCTTCGACGCTTAAGTCATCTCATTTCATCTTCTGGCAAGAGGAACGCGGCTGCTCGATCTTGACAGGTTGACGCTTGAACGCATCGCTTTTTCTCTAACGTATAAAATATGGCCGAGAACGCCTCGGAATAATATACGCTAAGAGATAAGATCTATTGTTTTAGACGCAGTCAGAGAAAATTCGTGCAAGTCGAACATTATCGCGTTGTGCATTATAGATTTAACTTATCTGATTTAATTATAGAAATTGTTTCTTTTTTTTGTAAGATAATTTCATGTTGGGACACTATAAAAAGTATCTGGATTCACTTATCCTCTAATTACTAAAGTCATCTTAATTCTACAAAATTAATGTACCGACAAAATTATTGCACTTTATTGAGTTTTTAAATTCAAAGTCGTAAATGGGATTCGTTTCAGACAAAACAAATTACGCGGAAATTACTGATTACGACACTGCACTGGCCGCCCACTGCGAATTTTCCACATTTACGAGCGATTGATTCCGCAATCAATATCCGCTGTTTAAAAATTGAAAGATTTCACTGTCAATACCCCTGTTTAAATAGCGTGCATTATAACGACAGATTTTTTTATATCAACTGTTTGAAATTAGGAAAAAAAACTTCAAAATATCAAAATAAATTTTTAAAAGTTAAAATAGATTATTCATTACAAATATATTTCATCTATTTTACTTAAAATAATATTGCAATCATTTTATCAGTTTACAGTTCACCATAAACAATCCGAGGAGGACGAGGATTAAACATATCATCGCTCTGATGATCATATTTTGCCGTTCAAACATATCAGAAACGTATCGACGAATAAGGGAATAGAATTTCCATGGAAGCACTTTGCTTCAAATGGGTCAAGAATTCTCTTCGACAGCAAAAAGATTCTACAGTTTTATTCTCATACCACTGTAAACTGTCAATCAAGATTGGCCAAAATTGAACTGCGAACTTTCAAATGCCAGCAGAAGTTGTGTATAAACGGCGTTCAAAGTCTGGCAGAACAATGCCGAATCGAATGAAAGAAATCTATGGTCAGGTATGTTATTCGAAATTTTTTTTTATATTCTCTTTACGATTCCACTAGTTGCTGTACCGTTGCAACTCAAACTTTTCTGGTTTCTTCGTTCCCAAAGGCTTTGCGCTTTTACGAGGGTTGAATGATAAAGAATGACTGAATCACTTATAGACGGGAAATCTGATAGACTGAGTAAAGTTTTTTCTCGACTTCCTTGTTTGGCTTTCTTGGGGAGATGTGCTTACTTCGAATGAATGTTTCTAATCAGTTTTCATTGGTGTGAGCGTGAGTGCAGCATACAAAAATACACTATAATTAAATAATTATTAACGTGGACAAACGTTTTATTTTACTGGGTTATTCTGTAAACTTATCGCGCGCGTTAAATGGAGTTATCGTGCGCTTTCTATTGTCAATTACATGGGGTTGTATATTTATATATATCAAATATGTCGTGCGTTAAACTTACAGAATAACGGATAAAAAATATACTTACAGAATATACGGATTGTGCTTGACAAAAGCAACAACGAAAAATCGATTATGATATAAAAAATTTTTGATGAATTTTTAAAAGGACTGTTGAAAGTTATTTATAAGAAAAAATTGTCATTTTATTTTATGTAATGTTTACATATATATACTAAATTATATAGAATATTACAATATGCAGAAGAGAATATTTAATGAGTATAATGTGTACAAGATATTTGTAATATAATATAAGCTCAAATTTTCTTATTAACATAGAATAATTGCGCGCTTATTCTAGATTTAATGAACACTTCAGTAATAAGTAGATCGATACAACGAAAACCTACACAATACATGTTAATTGATTAATTACACTGAATTTTGAAATAATGAATTATTAATATGAATTATAAAATAATTATTAATAAGAATTTTGAAATAATTAATTATTAATATGAATTTTAAAATAATTATTAATATGAATTTTGAAATAATTAATAACAGTATAAGCTGTTTAAATTAAAATTCCAATTAAAAGCTCAAAGTTGCTAAACCTATTATTAATAAATATTTTTCCAAGATTGTTTTTTACATTAAATGAATCATGGTAGTTTATTGAAGCTAAGATTTCATTCCTGTTTCATTACATCGGGAGGAATCGACTTATTTACGAGTTCATATTAAATTGCTCGAATGAGGCAGTACGAGTACCTTGTAAAAGCCTCCGCCCCGGAAATGCATTTCGAACCCCAAGGCAACCATTTCACTTTGCTTCCGTTCGGAGCCGAATTGCCGCATCCTGCGACTCGTGCTCGAAAAAATAAACGAGCTTTAAGGAGGGTCTTGCACGAAATGTAGACTATACTTGCTAATTTTATATTTCAACTATTTAACATTTAATAATCTGATTGGTAATATATGTTAAAGAGGTGTTCCCTACGAACCGAATAAAAATTTAAAAG
>UCOM01004032.1:0-14288 GCA_900474385.1 Ormyrus pomaceus
GTTTTTGATCATATCTTTTAATTTTTTATGCTCTTTTTTCAATTTTACAACTAGATCTTCGAATTCATAACTATTTAAGGGTATTGGATATTTTTAACATTTATTTTGGAAATTTTTATTAAATACATATTATAAATTCGTTAAAATAGTTCCTCCTGTAGGTAATATATATTACTTTGATATTTTTTAAAAATGATTTTAAATAAATACGCATAATAAATTTTAACTTTAGCGACGTCGCTGTGAAGTTGGAAAAATTTAACTACAAATCCGAATCGCGGCGACGGGGTCACGTGACTAAATAAATATTATAAATCTGTTAAAATCCTTCCTCCAGTAGATAATATCACTTTCAGATATTTTTTAAAAATGATTACAAATAAACACGTAGTAATAATTTTCCACTCTAGCAACGTAATTAATTTTTTTATTATTGAACTACAAAATCGAATCGCGGCGCCAGGGTCACGTGACCCAATCGCCGCGACAGAGCGACATATGAAATTGCACCTTTAGACGAACGTAAATGATCTTGAAATTTTATCAGAATCTATTTTGCTCAAAAGTACAGCACCCAAACAGAGTATAAGTTACATTTTCTGTTTTTCAATCCTTATATTAAACTGTTTTTCCGCTCTGTCGCAAAACTCAACCCAGCAATAAATCCATCATCGACAACAACAATCCCGAAAAAGAGCGCCGCGGCAAAATAACCTCCTCTCTCCTCTTTGGCATTTCTCGGCCAATCAGCGCCAGATTTATTTTAGGCCGTGGCTCAATTGTGGCCCCTTAAACCCTCGCTATACCGGGAATCGTCCTCTCTTTGACAAAAGCATGAATGAGCGCAATTAATTGCGCCCTCTCTCTCTCTCTCTCTCTCTCTCTCCTCCCCCAAGATGGCAGCGGCAAGATTTGCGCGCGACTCATCCGCGTGAATGAACGCGAGGTCGTGGGAACGTCGCTGCAGGCCGACTCTCCGCGAATTCGTGGCGCAGCGGAGGCAGCGAGCAGCAGCGGCAGCAGCACTGACTGACCGGGCGCGCTTCTAATTGCCGTAATTGTCAAGAGTGATTCACACATCAGACCGCCGCCGAGCCAAGCCCGGGGAATCTCTTTCTTTCGAGAGAGGAGCTGCTGGGTGTTGAGAGAGTTTTGACTTTTTGCGGAGAATCGCCGATGCCGCCTTGCTTGCGGCTTGTGGGAACCGGCGGGGATCGCGACGACGAGCCGCGCTGTCAGTTCGTCAATGATATCCTGCAATTGACGTGGTTTTTTGGCCGCCGGGGGAAAGGGGAACTGGCGAATAAATTGTTTTAATTTCTGTCAGTTTGACGTCTGCATTAAAAGTTGCGATAATTTATTTCAAATAAGTTCAGTTTTTAAAAACGGCGTAGAATCTTAATTCTCTGATTTTCGTGCCAGTGTTTATTTTTAAAAATACTTACGATCCTTCATTGCTACAAATTACAGTTGATTGAAAGTTTTTGCTTGACCATTGAATCATGAAAATATTTTACGTACCCGTTAATGAAATCTAATTCAAAAAAACCGGTACGTTCTGGTTTTCAAAATAAACCACCTTCTTTTTAAATACAATACAATTCAAAGATCAAAATTCGTGCCTATTATTAATCCCAGGGCTGCGCTCGTGATATAAATAGATTCTTTGATGATTAAATGATTCACAATAGACTGGTTAATCTCTGCATGGGCTTATACTCGAGTAGAATTGAAGACTAGACGCCTAACGCTATAATTTAATGTGTCACTATGGAGAAAGTATTGCAGCTCGCTTTGATGAATATGTGGGCTTAAAAACAATTGTACGAACGATTAGAAATTTGTTTGATGAATGTGAGTGAAGGAAAATTTTACGACTGAAAACACTAGTATAACTACGTAGCTTTTTAAAATCAACCATTTTTCGATACGTCGATTCAACAAAATCGTGCCAGACGCTTCAATATTGCGGGTCCATTATGAAGTGACACTTGATTTCTAAAATTGCAAGTTTATAAAAAACAGCCGCAGAATTGAGCGTAACTCATTCCAGAAAGCTCATTGAAAGATTGCTCACTTAAATCCTAAAATCAAACGATCCAGCAAACGAAGACAAGCCGGCAGAGACTAGCCGCAATTTCAATTTCAAAATCGCTGGAAGAAGCCAGAGAGGCGGGCTCGCACCTTGAAAACCGCTAATCCGGTTAAAAAGCCGCGCTCTTCGCGCGTAGTATCTCTCTCTCTCTCTCTCTCTCTCTCTCTCGGCCGTGTCGTGTCCGCGTAAACGAGAGTGCAGCGCGTCGCAGGCTCTCGCGACGATCGCGACGCTCCGCCGTCGTCCGTCGGATTTCGGAAACAATTGCCGACAATTCTGCCACTTGGCCGCCGGCCGATTGACGTGAGAAGCGGCAGCGCCATGAGGTCATCTTCATTAAATCGTGCCTTAATGACTGATCTAATTTCACTCTCTTCGCCGCGCTAAAGCGGACACAGGGGGAGGTGGTGGTGGTGGTGGTCGAGGCTCTGTGGATTTATCTCTCTCTCTCTCTCTCTCTCTCTCTCTGTGTTTGACACCTCGTTCGCTGCAGTTTTCTCGGAGGAGGAGGCCTGGGAGAGTGAGGAGGAGTGGGGCGCGCGACGGATTCTGCGTGATGATGCTACTGCATGGTGAAAGATTGCGCTGGAATTGTATTAATGGGGGAAATTTAGTCGCACGCTGAGTTTTCTTTGTTTGCTTTTTAGGCTGGGAGGAAGGCTGGCTGGCTTGAATTCAGGCTTCGCAAGATTGCTCGTTCGAAATTATTGCTTTCGTCAATTATAGCTGATTAATTTGATTAAGAATTTATCGTCGCTCCGCGAAATCGTTTATTGATGAATTAACTTTAAAATGTTTTTTTTTTTAGGGAATGCAATTCGGTCTAACGTTAAATGCAAATGACAAGTGCAAAATAGAGTCGCGTTTAAACGAAACAACAGTTTCGCAACTCTGAGCGCCAAAGTGTCAAAATACTTTGCGCAGTTATACTGCCCCGAATTCTCGACTTTCGAAAATAATTTCCACTTTTCTTCCGCTTCCGGACCCCAACAGATTTGCAGCTTTCAATAATTAATCCGTCATTAACCCCTTCCGGAAAAGCGAGCAAGGAGCGCGAACTAGATGGAAATGGAATCGCTCCGCTACAGAAAGAGCAACAGCAGCAGCAGCAGCGGCGGCGGCGGCGACGGCGGCGGCAGCGGCAGCGAGTGAGCGAACGGCAGGCAGACTAAGGGCCTTGATAAGCTATCGCGCATCCTGTGCATTTAGCATACATTTGAATAATGGGAGGTCGGTAATCCCTTAAACCGTGCTGTGCGGGGCTGAGCCCTCATTCCGTAACTAGGTATCCTTTCATCTGGTGCCTGGCTGGCGCAGCGGCGGCGGCGGCAGCAGCAGCCAGGCCGTTTAAAGATATTTCGTTAAAATAACCTCTCTCTGCTTCCTCTCTCTTCCCCCTTAGACGCCGGCAAAAAGGGGGTGGAATTTGCAATGCAGAGGTTAAATGGCTACGTGCTCTCTCTCTCTCTCTCTCTCTCTCTCTCCCTCTGTCCCTTTCGCTCTCTCTTCTTTTTCTTCGCCGTCTCTCGTTTTGCTCCTCTCTCTTAGTCTCGGGCTTTCCTTCTTTTTTTTTCGCTCCGAGCTGCCGGATTCTCTTTTATTCCATTTTAGTCTCTTACTCGGTCTTACCCTCCCTGCTTCACTTGGGGATGAGCGCGGCGCGCTGCCGATATTCGACGACTGGAACGGAATTTATTTAACTAACTAAGCTCGATTTTTTTTTTGCTTTTCTAAGCAATGTTGCTCCAACTCTTGATTCGGGAATTAGTTCGGAAAGAAAATTACATCTCTTGACGCTTTGTACGTGTAAAAAGTAAATCTGAATATCGCCAACAGTATAGCGAATTTTTTAGCTACATTTAGTAAACAATCCTGAAAAAACTAAAAGTTTAATAAATCGGTATATCGAAATGATTTTTCTGCTGGGATTCCGCGCAGCCACCCTTACTCCCCTCCTTCTTTCACTGCTCTCTTTTGCTCTCTCTCTCTCTCCTCTCGTTGGCACTTTATCTCCGTTTTTAATCCTCTTTTTCCCTCACTCTGATTCGCTTTCGTACCCTCTCTGGTCCAGCGGCCAGAAGAGATACTTTAGGAAGGCGCCGGAGGAGAGGCAGGGGCTGCACAGACTCAATTGGTTTTTTACTTGAGCTGCCAGGACCCTCTTCACGTCGCCCCTCCCCACCCCCCTCCTCCTCCCCTTTTTTCTCCCGACTATTCGGAGCGAGAGAGGGATATAACGCCCCGCAAAACGGCGGGGAGGCGAAATTGACGACGAGGAGGACGGCCGCCGGCTCTCTCTGTGTCGGAACATGGCCGGGCGAGATTAAACATTCATTTGAATGGCGGTCCCTTAACTCTGCGAGCGAGCGAGGAGAGCTCTGACCGGAGAGAGAGAGAGAGAGAGAGAGAGCAGGAAGAAACGGTTTGTTTTCCGGATGCTGCGCGGAGAGGCCGGCCTTCCGAGGATTCGAGTCTTGCGCGAATTGGGGGATCCGTTCGGAATTTCGGGCATTTTCTTTTTGAAGGCGGAAGAAAGAATTCGGGAGACTATAAATGATTTTCGAGTCTTCTGGAAATGAATGCTAAATTAATTTTTCTCTTTGCACGGCTCTACAAATTCTTCTTTAAAAACTATCCTTAGCTTTACGTGCAAATGACAATTGTCAAGAGAGTAAAAAGAATATCCCTTATTTACAAAGATTACTATCATCAATCCTAAAACCTAACAAAAAATCGGGCAAAAGCGAAAAAAGGTAAGGCCCCCCCGTTGCCCGGGCACTTATATCAGAGCAGCTCGGCTCTATATCCGCGGATTATCCAGTTTGCAAATTGCGGCGTCAGCGCACGCAGAGGAGATTAGCCGGGGCGGTTTTCAATCCCATTTTCATCGCGAGCTCGCGCGTTTTCCCCTGGCGCCTCGACTGCCGCGCGCGCGCGCACGCGAGATAGCTGGTGGATGGTAGCCTCCTTTCGCAGCGCGATATCATTGAAATTTCATCTGCTCCGAGCTCGCCTCCCCCGCCGACGCCGCCGCCGCCGTCGGCTCGTTGCGTGTAATAAGGAAATAAATCAAAGGCCGCGAGTATCTCGGCTGATTTGAAATTCTCCGCCGCGAGAGAGAGAGAGAGAGAGAGAGAGGCTGTCTCGGGGGCGCCCGGAATTTATCGGCCGGATGAATGCAGCCGCCGCCGCCGCAGCCGCTGTCTTATCAAGTGCGGTTTAATGGAATTTTTACCGGGGCGAGGTGCGTGGAGGTGCGTTCAATTGGAAAATTTGAATAATACGCCATGGAGTGGCTTTATTTTGCTTTTTAATGTTTGGAATTCGCTTTTAATATCGTTTGTTTGCTTTTTTTTACTATTAAATAAAAAATTGTATAAAGTACAATGTTAATTTTTTTTTGTCCTGTTGAAAAATACAGATCAGAGAACTTTCTATGCTCATTTTAATCAGCTTTTCCTAAAAATGTGACTATAAAAATCTTTGAAGGTCAGTTATTAGATAAACTATTCTGTCCTCTATAATTACGAGATCACTTAAAAAGTTGATTTGATTAATGGATTAAAAATTGCTCTTGACATGTGACTTACAAACTAAACTATCAATTATCATACGATTGAAAGCATAAAAAAATATAATATACTAATGAAAAATACGCTTTTAATCAAATAAACCAGATAGCCGTCAGGAATATATAGATTATACACCGCGATAAAGCCTGATTAAAAAAAAAAAAAAAAAAAAAAATCTACATTTCACGAAAATTGAACGTTCCCAGCGCTGTGCACGCCATCATTATCGCTCTAAAAGTCCATTGAAAATGATCTCGAAAACAATATCGCCCGGCGCCTGAAAATTTCATCAAAAACTCCCGGCATTTTCACCCTCGAAAAAAAGGCCAAAAGGAACTGCAACATTCCTTCGTAATCACCGTCTCCTCGTCACCCCCCCTCGCCGGCTCGAATCATCCTCGAGAACGTATTGCACTCGAGGGAGGGAAAACGGCTCGGGCGCTGTAAAAAAGGAAGGAAGAACTTCGGGGGGAAAGAGAGGGAGAGAGAATTGAATCGAATCGAGCCGAATCCAAATGCGCGCGTGTCGGCAGGCAGTTCGTCCAAGGATATATGTAGGCCTTCGGAGAGTCTCTCTCTCTCTTACTCTCGCATGCGAAAGGGAGCACACACAAGTGAAAAGTCACGCGCGTCTCCTGGGGGCAGGAAGGAGCCTCGCGGAGAGAGAGGCGCGTCGCTCCCCCGAGGCGGAAACACGCCCACAAATGCTCAAAATCTGACCAGCCGGCCGGCTAATTAGCCGGCGGCCTAATTGACGAGCCGCGTGCGTGTGTGATTTACATTTATAGATAAGAAGCTGGACGCGCGAGCTCCGCCGGACGAAGTCGAGGATTCGGGAAGAGCTATATCGGGCGGACGGGGGGCCGCCGTGCAGTGATAGAGATTTCGAGATGATTGCGGGTACTTTGTTTCGGAGGTAAGGGAAAAATTTGGGCTGGGAGGTGTTTTGCGTGCTGGGTTCGCGAGGGGACTTGATAAAGTGGAGCTCGTTGCGTTTTCAGACAATTTGTATGTACAATTAGTTTTTTTTCAACTGTTATTGATATAGGGAAGTTTTGCAGTTTAAAATACGTTTTTAAATCGTAAAAAGCTGAGAAAGTTCGCCTCGGCCAAGTAAACAGCACTCCCAGAAACTTTTAAATTATCGGCATTCCAACGAAATTCTCCCAAAATCAGACGAGCTTAAACAAACGCGCGAGAGCATTACAAAAATACCTCCTTACACTTCAAGAAAGCTCGCTCGCTCTCGGCGCGATCGTCCATCAAAATTTCTCGCGCCGAGCCGCAGATGCAATTAACCCTTCGGCCGCGTTCGGCTCGGACCTCCCGACCGGCGTCGGTCAGCGGGTCCTAAACACGGTAAGCGCGCCTGTTTTCCTAATGCGCCGGCAACCGCCGGCGGCCGGATATTAGCGGGAGCCGCGCGCGAACGAGACACCGGGGATTAGAAGTGCGCTCGCCCGGCGGAGAAAGGATTGATATTGCGCCCGTCGAGCGGGTGGGCGTGTGCGTGTGTGTGGGCTTGCACTTGTTACCGGCGCATCGGGATGATTCAATTATCGGGGCTACATCGTTGATTATTTGCGCGCGGAGGCGAAACTCCTGCTGGCTCATCCGCGGGCTCTCTTCCGTATGGGCGATCCGAATGCGAGCGGGATACATCGGACACTTGTCGGTTGTCGCTGTTGAGCACTTATTTTTATTGATTTATCCGTGACGCCGGCCGTTTATTTGGCGCGTATTATTTTTTGCTTTGTTCGTAATGAAGGTCGGCTGATGTATTGTACCGCGTGTGTTTCTTTTTTTTAATTTGCCCCTCGCGTCGCTTATTATTTTGATAAAAATTTTTTCTACTTTAATTAATTTATGAAAGGCGTTCAATTATTTATTTTGGGTTATATATTCAACTCGGTTCGAGTGGGAAGTGGATGGTGTGCGAACGTGTATCGTTTAGTGGTGCTCTGATATTTTGAGCTTTTTTAAAGTAATTCGCAGGTTAGCTTAATTACACTTAACTACTCTTTTCCTGTAAGGTAAATTAAACCCTTGCGTAATGTTTTTAATGCCGAAAACGTACAGTGTTCTTGAATTTAGATTTTGCTTTCCGCAAAAAATACAATCAGATTACAATTTCTTTTACAAGATAAACACTTGGAATCTTCGAATCGAACGATTATCCACAGCAGAAATCTTCGACGTCGGCGCGAAGCAAGTAAATATAACGATCACTAAATCACTCAGTACTCCGAAAGCCTTCTTATTTCCCTCCTTCCGCCCGAGGCTTGAAAAAAAGCCCGGCAAAAGCTCTAAAAATAAAGGAGGCCCGAATCCCACAACGATTACACAGTTGCTGTGTTTTTTTTTTCTCCAGCGGCAAGTGCGCTGCATGCAGCGCGCATCGGCTCATGTCTGGTTGCACGCGCAGCTCTCTCGCCCAACAACGCGGCCAGGCACCACCACCGCGCGACTCTCTCTCTCTCTCTCGGAGCGCGCTTCGCACTGCAGCGCGGGGATTCATTTACGAAACATCTGGACGCTCAGCGCGAGCGCGCGCGCGCGCATGCAGTTCCGTTTGTTCTGGCAATTCCGCGTCTAAATTAGCACAACTCCGGAGTTTTTACTCCGTCGTTAAGCGTTTCACATGTGTATCCCTTTTCGCTCGCTCTCTCTCTCTCTCTCTCTCCTGCGCCACGTAATCCCGCCTGAGAGCATGTGAATCGAGCTCGTGGTCGGGAGAGAGCTTTGTTACTCTCGGCCGCGTACATCCTCCTGCAAGATTTTTCCGAATGGAGTGCTCGCGCGTTTTTTGCTCTTGAGGTATAGAGTAGCCGAGCGCGAGGTTCGTTTGAATTTTATCTGCGAAAGGAGCGGAACCAAAAATATTGGTTAATTTTTAATTTTTTGAAAAATGTATATCAAAACGTTATACTTACACAATTGTAAAACAATTTTGCTGTTATTATTGCTACCGACATACATTACTCATTACATTAATCGCTATAACTAAATTATTTATTAACTAAAATCACATTTCCTTCAAGACCCACTGCCCCCGAAATCCACGCACACTCCCGAATTAAAATCAGTTAATGAACTCGAGAGCCTCCCTCCCAAAAAAGCTCGGCTTACGGGCACGGCGGAAAATCAAATTAATGAATTATAAACACATGCATGCACGCGCGCGCCGCTCACGTAACCTCATCCTAATCAATTTTCCTCATTAAAGCAATCGGCCGCCGCAGGCCGGCGAAGAGCGGCAAAGGACAGCTCGGAAGGACGGGGATCAAATTTTACGGTAAATATACGCGCGCAAATAATTGCAGGGGAATCCGCGGGAATTAGGAGCTCTGTAATCAGAGTCGAGGCCCCGGCGCCTCCTTGCCAGATGCGCGCACTTTTTAATTGCGTAGTCGGCCGATCCTCCGGGGGTGACTTTTATACACTTTTCTCTCGCGTCAAAGCGGCGAATTACCAGCCTTATTATTATCCCCCGCGCCCCGTCTCTTGTTTTTTTTTTCTCTTACTCCCGCGGACTTCTTCCCGCGCGGCCCTCCTTTCCACTTTGCGTCCGTAAAGAGACGCCGCGGGGGTGATTTTCGCGCGCCAAGTGCCTTCTCCCGTCTCCTCGGCCGGCGCTTTGCTTCTTCTTTTTGCCGGGGCGAATGGTTAATCTTTTACGTCGTAAAAGGAAGTAGTGGGACTTTTTATTTCTTCTTGTATTAGGGAGCTCTTTTTCTCCCCCACCTTCTTTACTGGCTTCCTTCTTGTGGGAAATGCTAAATTGACGATGTTTGCGAGCTTAAGGGTCTTATTTATTGCATTATGAGACACTTTTTGGTTGAGTTTAAGATGATGAGGATGGAGATCAAGTGAGTCAATGTTGCGTTTGAGATATCCATCGTATAATTGTACAAAATTTAATATAAAAAATAGAGCAAACTTATGATTTAGTTTGCATTGTGATATTATATATTTTACAAATATTAATTTATCCTTAACAAGAAAATTATTAGTAATTTATATTTGTTGCTACAGTTTATACTTTTACAAAAATAAAAGGAATTAGAAGTTATTACAAATCTTACAAAAATTTTCACTAATTACAAACAATACTCTCTTTATCAAAAACGAGCCTCTCCTCGCCACTATTCAATGAGCAGCGCGTCGGAGGTCTCTTTCCCAGGATCGGCGCGTCCGTCTGGCGCGTATAAGATTAGGGCGCCCTTTATTTGATTACGCTCAATTAATGCAGCGTGGAAACATTGCGGCCCGCGAGATTCTAAGACTTGTATTTCAATATAATAAAGCACCGATTGCTGTTTGCTTTGGTTGGCGCATCGACTACTATACGTGACTCATTGCCGCAACCCGATGGAGACAATATTAACAGTGTATAGGTTCACTGGACTGCCGCTCGGTATAGCCGAGCGTGTGATTTAATGCGGCCAAGCGCGAGTCTAATATCGAGGCTGCTTCGCGCTCTTTTCTATGACTGTGACGAGATCAATGAGATCTTTTTGATCTATTGGTTAGCGTCGCGCTGCTGAGTTATAAGCTTGTTTATCCTTTGAATGGATTGGGCTACGCTTGGTTTTTCAATATTTAAACGATCATAATTATTGGCGTGTATGAAATTTAAGTGTAGTCGCCGTTTTAAAACGTTTTACAAGAATAAATTGCCTGCGAAAAAGTCATTTTAAAGAGGTAAATTTCAATTTTTATTGAAAATCGTCTCTGTCTTTCAGGTTTCGCTCTTTAAACTGCTCTTTCAAGTCCAAAGAGAACACCAAAAAAGATTTCCAATTTTTCCCCAAAATTTACATGATTTTTAAACAGCAGCTTGTACAGAGCGAAAACGATCTAGTTCCTAAAACCAATTCCAAGAACAAAATTAAGCGTCCTTCCGCCAAAAAATCAAGCCCCGTCCACTCTGAAAAACTCTCTCCGAGCCGACTCCTCAGTCCATCCCCGCCGGCAGCGGCGGCTCGCCCATATTTACCGAGCAATCAAGCCGAATCATTAACCCCCCCAGAAGCGGCCGAGGTACACGTGTTCGGTGTGCGCTTCTCGACGTCGCGGACAGGAAGTCCAGCTAATCAGGGGTAGTGAGTGGCAAACAGGGGCGCGGTTGCGCGCGACGCTCGTATTATATGCGGAAACGAATCCGAGGGGATTCCCGAGGCGACGACGCCGCGCGAGCGAAGGAGGACGCTTCTAATTAATTTATCTAATCAAACCGGACGCCGGAAGACGAGTGTACAAGGCGACGGTGCCGCCGTCTTTCGAGTTTATCTGGAGAGCGCGGGTGGACACTGTCTTGGCTGAGAGAAAAGTTTAGTAAAAATTACCATACTGCCTTGTAAGGCCACCGCAGACTGTCAAAACAAAAAAAATTACTATACTTTAGAGGAAAATGTATCAAACCCTGGTAGCAAGTTTCCGATAATTTCCGATAATATCGCTAGAATCTAGCTAGATTTGGACATTTTAACTAGATTCTAGCGATATTATCGGAAAATTGCTAGCAGGGTAGTAAAATTTCTTACAAAGTATAATGCTTTTTTGGGTTTTGGCGATCTGTGGTGACTTATTTTTACTATATTTCTTTTCTCATTGTAGTAATTGTTAGTTATTTTTTTGATACTTGTGTGCTAAAAAAATCCGTATAGCAATAGTGTGATATCGTATAGCAATAGTGTTAGTCTTCAGAACCAGATGAAAGAAAGGATGACGCAACTACGAAAGCTCGCCGTCCTTCCTCTCGCTCAGCAGCAGCAGCAGCAGCGAAACCTAATCCAATAATTCGCGTTCGAATTGTTGTGCCTCTAATTCGTGCCGCGATCGCGGCGGCGGCCGATGATGAGTCAGATGAGATTCTGCGATCCGTGATTGAGAGTCGCGGCGGGTCGACCGATGGCCGACGATCGAGGAAGTTCGAGGCGCGACCTCGCTGACCCCGTCGGCGATTGCCTCGATCGCAAAGCTCCCCCATTGATCCGCGATCAATCGGATTTATTCACGCTTTCTTCTCCCGATGAATAGACGAGTGCGAACGCGCCGCTCGTTCCGCTACTTCTATTGAGAGGCGCGCTCTCCGCTTGATGTATGGGTCTGTCTTTCAATTGGCGCTTATTGCTTTTTCTTTTGATTTATTTATCGGGGCTTCGATCGATTTGTTTATGAATGTGTATTAAACAGTGGGGAAATCAGGCTCTTAATAAATTGGAATTACTTGAAGATTGTTTACAACGATTTCGACGCAAACGAATTCTGTTTTCTAAATAATATATCTTTTATTAAAAACTACTAATTTCTTTCGATTTACGTTTCAATTCAGCGCGTCGCTTTTCCCGGTCGAAACTTTGCCCTGCCGCCGCCTCGGTGCGCGGCTCCGCATCATTTTACCTCGAATCAATTTTTTAGCAGCATAAGTAAAGCAGCGCCAGGAGAGCGCGGGGAATAAATATCGAATCACGAGAGCAGCAGGCTGGAGCAAGCGGGCGAGGCTTTTAGCGGCTCAGGTGCAGGGCCAAGCTCCGGAGGGGTAATACGGTTCGCTTCGCCGAACCGAGATTGTCGTAGCGTCGTGAAAAGCGGAGCGAGAGCCAAGCGCTCTTATCGGTCGCCGCGCGACTTCCGGAGCTTTCTCCCAGTTTAATCCACGATTTAGATATAGCCGGCCTTGGATTACTCGCCGGGATTATAAATTCGCGGCTTTGTGTGCGCGTCGAATGGAAGATTCAACGAGGTGCGCGGGAATCGGATATTATGGTTTTACGGAAATTTTTAAACGCTGGAATGTGGCGGATTGTGGGATGACAAAGCTAATTTTGCGGCTGATTGATTGATCCGTCGATTATATCTTTCCGTTGGTTTTTCTTTGTTTAGTAATGTACGCCATGGTACCAGTTTGCTCAGAAATTTTCAAAATTCTCAACTGACGTAAAAAAGTAAATTTGTCAATACAATTGAGTAGCTTACTTCTTTTGAATAACTTAAATTAAAAGCGCTTAATTTTCGAACCTCCTTCAGATTCCCCCGACAAATCGCAACGTCAGCAGAGTGACCAGCGCAAAAACCAATCGAAAAAAAGAATCCAGAAGATTCAGGTTGATACTAGACTCGCCTCTCTCTCTCTCTCTCTCTCTCTCTCTCTGTCTCTCTCTCTCCGCGCGATCAGCACTGGAGCACGATCGCGTTCTCTCGCTCGATCGAATTCCCCAAAGAGTCGAGGAAAGGTTGACGGGCCAACGGCGCCCGGGGCGACTATGCTACCGTGGAACCAGATCAAACGCAGTTTTGCCAAACGACCTCCGCTGCGGCGCTGCTCATTTGAATTGATAATTCCGCCGTCAGCATATCAAAGGGCTCTCTCTCTCGGTCGCCGCTCATCCCCCCGGATAAATTTCGCGCTACTGATGGAGCACGAGAGGCAAGACCAAGCTCGAGCTCCGGCAGATTCAAATGCTCGAGTACTCTTATTCTACTTACCTCACTCGCGGGCGGGCTCGCCTTTTGGCCCGGGGAATCGAGGCGGAGGACACGTATGAGAGAGAGAGCGGAACAAATTTTACCTATTCAGATGGGAAATGCCTATACCGCTGGGTAAATGTTTTCGAACGGGAGAGGCGCCACTTTGCTGGAGGTCCTCGCTGCGCTAATGTGCACGGATGTGGAAGGTCTGATCGCGGTGCTGCTCTTTCATTACCCGTAACGCTGCCTCTTCGAATCAAATGTGCAGGAGCGAAAAATCAACGTAGTCTAACGGATTTTTACAACTGAACGCGATGGGTCGGAAGTATTTGTTAATTTTGAATTTTAAACACTTTTGAATTCCGAGGCTCTTTCGAACCGTAAACATTTCTAACGTAAAGAGACATTGATTTATCGGTATAAATATATAGTTTATTCGTTTAACGAACATTGAAAAAGACATTATAATTTTCTAATTCCACTAAAAAACGCCCGACGCACGGCGCTTATTCATCGGCGATTAGCCGTTCGATCGAGTTCACCGATAGAATATCAGAACCGCCAATTTCGCTCGTAATCTAATCCAGAATAACAATGTAGCATTGATACGCTCGTTGCGCATTCATATACTTGAGGTCGCGAGGGTGGGCTCCCGCTCCGGCATATTTATAAAATGCAAATGTCCCCGAATCTAAACAGTTAGGAGTGGTAGCTCTTTGATCTCCCGATGCCGCCAAAACGCCGCCATCTGCATGAAAAATTTTTTCTGCCCGGGCTCAATTGCATTACGCCTTTGTAACTGATTCACGCTCGACTGCTCATTTTCCTTTTGCTTTTAGCATATTTATTGATCCCCGATCAAGACTGTCGCTTTCCATAAAGATATTCGATTATTTAATAGAATGTTAAACGGCCACTTGAGAAAGATGTGACGAGCATGTAATAGTTCGATTAAAGACCAATAATGTTAAAAGAAATTAATATAAGTTAGATTTTTGCTTCCTCCTAGAGGAAGCATTGTGATAGTAATTTTTGGAGTTGTTCGAAAAAACGGTTATAACTGTATTTTAAGGTGTCAGGAACAAGAATAAATGATTTTTGAAAAATGTCTGTATGGATGTATGTGTGTGTGTGTGTGTGTGTGTGTG
>UCOM01004033.1:0-14365 GCA_900474385.1 Ormyrus pomaceus
CATTGTTTAATACTACAGACATTATGCTGCTTTTAACATCATGCGGATGGACCACTGTAAGCTTCCACTAATCTTGAATTTCCACTAATCTTGATTGAAGAGAAAATTATAATACAGATATTAATTTATAGTAATGATCCTGATATTTTTGCAAATAGTTAATTCAATTCTTGAATGACAGGGTTCGATAGAGAGATAATAGCAAAGAATCATGTTAGTTTATCTTCATGACATTGGAGTACGATAAGAAGAATTTAATCATCTTTGTTGACTTTCAAGAAAACTAGTGGTAATTATAGTTTAAAAATTGTGTTAATTTTAGAAGAAAACAACAAGTTCTGTTATTGTTGTTTCTTGAAAACTTTAATTTTTGAGTTTGACTTAAGCCAAAGACTGAACTAATACATGGATTGTCACCTAATAGGGCTTAAAATCTTTGTTTTTTATCTCTTTCCAGACTGAAGCTGGTTTTAACTTGAAATATTTTGGTTTGCTATTCTTAAGTTAAAAAAACTCTTAATACTAAGGATTTTTTGTTTCAGGTGTTTTTTTAAAGGCAAAAGATGGGTATAATACCCTCTTAAGATACCTGGAGTCTCAGGCAGCTTTAAAACTTATAACTCTACAGAGTTCATGAATGGAATACCTGGACCGGTCATTCATTCTTCCTATAAGTGTTAAAATGAATTTTCTAATGAAAATACCTTTTTTAAAAATTTTTTTGTGCCTATCGTACACAATAATTTTTCTAATTATTTGGCATGCCTTCGAAGCAGAAACTTTGTTTGAAGAAATGTATGTGAATTATGCGGATACAGTGAATTAGGACATTATTTAAAAAAACCAACTTCTTCAGTATCAGTTACTGTATAACGTTTCTGTTTTTCTGTAAATGCATAACCTTCTCTCGCTTTTTCATAGTATAAAATGCTGTTTAAGATAAACTCATTAGTTCTTGCGTACAGACGTTGCAAATCTAAAAAGAAATAATACATATATTGTATAGAAATAGATTGATATCCATGCACTACCCTATAGTCTTGATTAAAAAATAGAAATTCTAATTAATCAGATGAAATTATACATTATTACGTACTGTACAAAAACAAATTTAATACGTTTAATCATTTAATATATGCACTCATTGATGAGCAAAAAAAGTTTACTAACAAAAACTGATTAAATACTTCTATTAAAATATTTAAAGCAGACTGACAAGAGTTTTAAAAAATTATCTGTCAACTTATGTAAATATTATAATAATATTTTGAAATAAAATTACTAACCCAGTTGATCATTGTCACCTGCATCGAGGATGTTAGGTTGACCAAGTGCATGTTCATTGCCACCTACATTGTCGTGTTGACCAGCTAAAGGATCACCCCTGTAGTTAAGTTGATCAGCCGCATGCTCATGTCCATCTACATTGTTGATCTGACTAATTTCATTGCGAGAATGTGTAATTTCTGTATTATCTTCAGAAAATAATCTTCGTCTCATAGTAGTTCTACCAGGTTGTATTGATGACTTCTGTAGTGGTGATGTTGAACTTGATCTACTCTGTGGCGATGGGACATCTGCTATTTGTGACAATTGTACATCTTGCTGTTTATTTTGACCAGTTTGCTGTATATAATCAATTTGCCATTAATAATTTTGACACAAAAAATAATAACAAGAATTTCTAATTATTTTATATGAATTATAAAAAATATGTAGCTAATTATAAACAATTCTGATTATATTATGGTTCATTCTGGAGTTTACGCTAAAGCAAAAAATTTTAAATAAGATTAATTTATTAATAATTTTAATAAGATTTAAAGGTCTATTAAATATAATTTAATAACCGGAGGGTACTTAAACAAGATATTAATATTTTATATACATAGATGAGTATCCAAAAAGATATATTTGAAATTTTTTAAATGATATATTTGAAATTTACCCTGTCTTGCTGAGATGAATAATTATTCATAGTTGACTGTGATGTCGACTGAAGTCTTTGCATATTTATTTTTTCTAGAGTCACACTAACATTCCTTAACCCAGTTACATTTTGGCTAGAAATAATTTGAAGCTTCTGATTGTTATTGTTTTTTTCAGCGTTTTTATCAGTGTCAACATTTCTTTGTGACTGAGAGTCTAAGAAAATTGGTAACGCAAATGCCATTTCTAATTTCTTTAGTGTATCACAATTTCTTTTATTTAAAGCTACCTTTTTCTTTTCTTCAATACTTTTGGTTTTCTAAAAATGTAATAAAAAAGCATATTTAAAATTATATTTTCATACAAAATTACAAAGCAATAAATGAAGTAAAACAATACATTTTTCAAGTTTTTGGCTTCATTCACTATTTCATCTTCATTGTCTGATTCAGTTGTTGAAACGTATTTTCTATTAACAACAGTTTTTCTTTTGCCTTGTTTTAATTGTAGTTCAATGTTTTCTCTAGTCTCTAATAAAAATGAAAAAAATAATATTACCACAAAGAAATTATTATAAAAAAGCTATTTATTTATTTGTATAATTTGATTGTACAAATAGATCTATTTTTTTTCATTTAAATTCATGCAATCGGTGTGACTTACCACCTAAATCCTTAATAAAGGCAGAGCAAAATTCGTATGGATGGTCGCATTCGTCTTCATTATTGCATGTATCACCCCCATTACCGCAATAAAACCATTTAACATAATATTTATGTTTTGGATCATAATCTGAACCGTGATGTGGCTCAAAGCTTATCTCATTTTTATTATCAACAGTCACTATATCGATAGACACTATTTTCTTGTAACTGTCTTTTAGAAAATATACTAGCGCATACTTTATTGTATTATTATTTCTTAAATTTTTAAATGCAGTGGATGTTGACGACTGCTCATTGTTATCCAAATCCATTTTGGAGTTATTTTTTCAAAAATCAACATATACATACACCACAGAAGAGGCAGTGTAACAAGCAGGCCGAAAAGTGCAAACCTCATAGAAATTGACAGATAGGTTCTTCTTCTTCTTTACGGTTTGTGGCGTCAGAGGGAGACTCTATGCGGCCATTCAGAGAGATAGGTTAAATTTAAAAAAATGTATAGCTTTATAAGCTCATACACTTGCCGCAAGAGGGCACTCGCAAACAAGAGAGAGCAAAGTGAATTATATCTGCATGCAGACAGTGTATCTATATTAATAAATATTTTATTTTTACTTAAAGTATTAAAGTTATATCAATATTATTATTAAAATTTAAAAAAATTAAAATTTTTAAACGATTGTTATTTTGAAAAAAACTAGAATTCGCAGAATTAACATGTCAGGAGAAAAAAAAAATTACTTGTTTGGTGATGCACCGTTTTCAAACTATGCAAAAAGAAAAATGAAATCAACAATAAAAAATAAATTGGTACGTATAAAAGTAATATTGTTTTGTGTATTTTTAAATAATTAGATGGTTCTTTCCTATGAATATATGATAAAAATGGGTTTTATTAAATTCTATGAATCCATAACCTATTTTATAAAAGAAACAAGATATTTCTGCATGAAAAAAATATCTCCACGTAATTATAAAATTTTAATTTTTTTTTTAATTCTCTAGTTTAAATTGGGCGATAACGATCAACTTAGTAATGATGTGGAGAATATAAATGTTGAAACAACAATTTCTTGTGAAGGAGAAAAAAATATTACAAGTAAGTTTAAACCGAACATGTTAAACAAATAGTAGTGATAAATTTATGTATATTATAAAAAAAAATTATGGATGTATTAGGACTAGATAAATAAAGGGGTCAAGTCCGGATTAAAAAAATAGAAAATCATTATTCCAAATAAGTTATGTCAGTAAATCGTAAAAAAAACTTTATTTAAACTTTATATGTTGCTAATATATGCTAATATACGTTGCTTTTTTTGTTTTAAGAGAAAAAATCGATTTTCATTTGTAAGCATTAAAATAGCTCGATCTCAAACAATTCATTTGAGAGCTTATAAGAAAAATTAAGTACCAAAAATATAATGAAAAAACAGATTTTTGGCAATTTCTACCCCCGGCTTGGCCCCATAATGTCCCTGAAAAAAGGTTAATTGAAATCTATTGAAATCCAGTCTATTAGAATGCTATATATTAATGTCTATTTTTATATATTATCTTCATTACATTTATATAAAAATAGATATAAATCAATTAAAATTGATAAAATTTAAAAAGTATTAATTATGTTGCTATAAAATTGCTTTTCAATCAACCCTTTATAGCAAAAATGAAACACATATTTAAAGATTCTGAAATAAATAAATAAATATAATTTTTACTTCTCAGATCATTGATAGTTACGATGAACCAGAAAAATTAGAATACTCAAGCGATGAAGAATTGTTAACTATTTTAGCAGGAAATGAGAAAGATTCTGGAGATGTTAACACGCTGTTTAATGAATCCAAATTTTTTGAATCTGTTGATTTATCTGTTAATCGTTCCCCTGCGGAATTACTTTTGATGGTTTTGAAGTATGCTGTGTCAAATAGATTACCAATTTTGGGAATAGTAAATTTATTAAAATTTGTCAATAGAATATGCGGTAAGATTATTCTGCCAGAATCCAAGTACAAATTGGATCAATTATGTAGTAATAATGAAAATACTATATCTCTTCACACAGTACGTCCGATTTGTTCAATGCATATAGGTACGTTTAATGAAATAAATAAATCTGTTAGTTGCGGAAATTGTAAGAATGTAATAGATGTTTCGAATCCTTCAAATTCGTGTTATTTTGCAATAATCAATCCATCAAATGCCATACGTGATTATTTAGAAGTTCATGAAAATTATTACGATTACGTTGTGTCTGAAAGAATTCATGAAACAATTGTCATAAAAGATATTTACGATAGAGAATGTTATAGACAATTTTTAAACAAGTTAAATGTCACTGATCGACGTGCTTACGCTACGGCAGTATTCAATACAGACGGAGCGCCAGTTTCTGAATCTTCAAATGCATCTATTTGGCCGATACATATAATGCTGAATGAAATTCCAATCCACGATAGATTCAACAGTACAATCCTTGTAAGGCTATGGTTCGGCAAGAGTAAACCAGAAATGTCAGTTTTTCTAGATGCGTTTGTTGAAAGTATAAATCATATATCAACAATAGGAATATCGACTACGATTAAGACTCAACAACGTGAAATTAAATTTTTTTCCATTGCTTTGCATGCGTTGACACAGTTGCTCGTGTACCAATGAATGGCACTACCAATTTTAATGGAAAATATGGCTGTGATTGGCGTTTGCATCCAGGTCAATATTTTGGCGGATCCATGAGGTATCCATTTATTATTCCATTTCCAGAAGAAAGAAGTAAAGAATCTATGATTGAGCATGTAAAGGAGGCAGTTCGTACGCAAGCACGTTTTCTTGGAGTTGTAAATGCATCACCGTTAATAATCTTACGAAATTTTGATATTATAGATGGATTCACTCCCGATTACATGCACTGCTATTTAGTCTAGCGTCCCAAATCACAGAAGGAATACTTCAATATTCAACGAGGGAAATAGCACAATTCTGAAGTTTTTTTAAGCATTTGGGGTATCCTATGATCCTTGAGCTCATGCATTTGTCGAGAAAGAGGGCGCTCTTCGAGCAGCGTGATCAAGAGGCAAGTAGAGAAGGAAGGATGGTGGATAGGCATCATCAAATCGATGTCCTGGAGGCGGCTGTAGATACAGAAAAGACCCTTTACGGTTCCGGAATCGATGACTCTACGTAAGTCTGCAAAATTAATTTTAGCTGTGAAAAAAAGGTTCCGAAACTTTAAACAAGATTATCTCGAAATATGGTTTTGCAAGAAGTGCCATTGTGATGAGAAAGGTTTCTCAAGAACCATTTCACTGATCAATCTGAATTTTTGCAGGCTAGTTTATAACTATAACAGTCTCTTAGTGAATGAAGGAATTTTTATTTGGAACAAAACTACTTTTTTTTTGTTAAAATAAACCAAATTTTCAGACCCTTGAAAATAAAAAATTTTAGAAAAATCATCACCATATTCATAAAAATGCAAATTTTACCAAATCCTTCGTTCACTAAGAGCATCCTGATGAAAACTAAAAAATTTTTGTTTGTTTTTGATTTCAGATAAACTGTGCTTTATTTATCACGCTCACCGCGAGTCGGGATGTCGAGAAAAAGGTGTTTTGGCAAAATGGCCATACTGCCCTCAGCTTTCAAATGTTTTTGCTGAAAAAATTCATAAAGCTCCGTGTAGCATCGACAAATCGATACACAGTGGCTTATTCTAATACAATTGTCTTGTGACTAATTTTTTTACGGTCAGATATGTTTTTTTTCGTACATTGTTCTTACTCATCATTTGTTTTTGATTATTATTTACAGGTTTTAATTTTCGTACGTACTTATTTACAACCTCTCAGGGATAATTATTGCATAATAAGTAATGCTTAGCTATTTCAATATTATCCTTGTAGTACTGCGGATGTGACAAGCGGATAGATTTATTTAAGAGATTATAAATAGTGGTAATTTTAAAAATCAATATTGCTTCGTCAATTGTCCATTTAATTCAACCTTTTATCACTCAAAAAGTTTTATCAACGCTGACACTCTACATATAAAGAAGTATAAAGAAGTTCGTTAAATATTAAAAAATATAATTATAAAATTTAATTTTAAAAAACATAATTTTTATATTATTAATTAGCATACGGTTAATTACACAGGCCCACAAAAAAACAGAAGTACCCTTTACTTTTGACGAGACAGGTGTATTCCCTATTAAAAATCCAGCCGGATACGCCGAATTCCATCTGAAATCCAGAGTATCCAGCTGGATACTTCCAACAGGATTCTTATGCATTTGACGTCGCTGAAGTCAGATTAGGGGTCCCCACAGTGATTTTTGGAGAAAAAATAATATTTTGTTTTTCTTTGGAATTAAAAAAACGAAAAATAATAGAACTAATCCGACTTCAAATTTGAACTCTGCGGATGAAAATACATGGAAAACCGTACTTTGCTTTCTTTTTTCATCAACTTATAACCTGTACAGTACTTTAAAAATTGCAGCAGCACCTAAAAAACCATAGCTACTAGAACTGTAAAAGGCTGATATAATAGATTTAATTGAAATTTTTATATATGCCTTCAAAACCCTGCAAGAGTCAAAATTTCATGAAAAAAGTAATCAAACTCTGGTTTTCCATATATTTTGAACCACAGAATTCAAATTTAAAGTCTGATTAGTTCTATCATTTCCTGTCTCTTTAATTCCAAATAAAAATAAAAAATCATGTTTTTTGCTTTTCTTTCAAAAAATCACTGCTAAACCCCCTAATCTGACTTCGAAAAATACATAAGAATTCACCTGTCTCGTCAAAAGTCTACAGGGTTTATTTTTTTGTGGGCCTATGTTACTGTAAGATTTCTCTCATCTCCAATTGCCTAAAATGTTACTTTCTCACCTATCAGCATCTTCTCCAAGAAGCGTAATTACTGCTGAATCAGCTAAAGTGATAGCAGGAGCAGAAAAAAATTCACCAACTATTACTAACAGCAGTAGTAGAAAAAAAGTTTTTTGAATATCCTAAAAAAAAATATTTTACGTTATTCAATTATTAATAAATTTTAGTATTAATTAAAACTCATTTGTTTAAAGAGATTTTTTTATTGTATATGAATTATTTTACAAAAACAATCTATGACATTCTATATCACAACAATACTATCTGAAACACGTGCGCGAAATAGGTGATTCTCGACTTTGGTACCCTCGCTGCGCTCTAGTATCAGAATGCAATATTCTCGCACTTGCATCGAAAACTACTATTAAAGTTCTTCACATATTCTAAAAATAGGAATATTTACAAAATGAGTACTTTTCAACTCGCTATTTTTTGATCCCTCAAAGGTAAAAAAAATATTGATGATGCATAAATCGTTTTTTTTTATAGATAGTAATGGCGTGATTTTCATCAAATAAACTCTATTTATTTACTTTAGCCGTACGTCTCTCTTAAGCCTCAGCCCAGCCATGAACAACGCTGCCGCTCTTCACTTGCCGCAGCTTTTCCCAAGTCAGCTTTCAATCTCTGCCTGCTAGCTGAAATCCACGAGAACGTCGGTAGCGGGAGGATTCGGGGAAAGGAGCTTGTTTAGGGAATCCAAACAATGTGTTGATTGGAATGAACAGTTAACATTTATTAAATTCACATAACAAAGATAAACAAAAATAAAATAAATCGCATCGCACAGGTGAGGCTTCGAAGCGTGTGCGCAGATCGGTCGCTGCGAATTTAACCGCTTCGTCGGCGCTTTCCGGGCTCCGCTCCGGGAAGGGAACAATCAATTCAGCCGACGAAGTCGGCTCGAAAGAAAAGGCTCGTTCGCGAACCGAAACAATTAAATAAAATAATTAATAAGGTGTAAGCCTACTCTTTGGCTGGCCAGTCGCGCATCGCCGATAAATTCTCTTTCACTAACTGTGTTGCTACAGGTAGCTATGTCTCATCCGGCTCTCTCTCTTTCTCCCTCTCTCTCTCTTTCAGGAGGAATGATCATGATCCATGGATGAATGGATGAATGAATTGGTTATGGATGGATGTAGGCGTGTATATAGTGCAAATAGTGTAAATATTTGCAATTCTCGACTGATAGGTATTCTAGTCAAATATTATGTATTTGTAACAGGAAATTTTCTAATCTTAAATTTTTGACTTACTGTGAACTATATAGTATTATTAGGCTAAGAATCGACTGTGATATCGTATAGTGCAATATTTTATTTTATGTTTTATTTCATTTTATTTTGTTCTATTTCTATTATTATTTCATTACTACTTGCATTGCACTTCTCATGTATACTCTTCCTGTTTTATTATATTCACCGTTTCCTAATCTTTTGTACTACAGTTACAAATAAACGAATATCTATTTATCTATCTCTCTCACTCGCTCTCCCAGATTTGTCAGAAGCCCCACCCGTTACAAAGCATAATTAATTTTCAAAAATAATGTTACAAAAGTGAAATTAAAATTAAGAAGATTTTTCGGGAAATATGTTATAAGAAATTTTAGAATAAGAAATTCGATGCAAAATTAATGGTATTTTTCGATACAAGTGCGAGAAAGTGATTTTATCCACGTGTAAACGTTTGCGACCGAGCGAGAGTAAAAAGATAACAGGAGGTTACAATCACCTTCTTGTTCATGTATCGAACAATATTTTTTGATACGACGTGTACACGTGTACCACGACGAATGATTTTAGCGCATACATTTTCATTCAAGCGTATGCGAAATCAAGTTTTGCGCAAGGAGTGTTAAAATAGACATTGTATAACAAGTGCGGAAAGAGGGATTTTCACGAGTGTGAAGTTTGCAACACGAGACGCAGACGAACCCATGAGCAGAAGGCGAGTATATTAGTCAAGTAAAGCAACAGAATTCGGCAAAAAAAGCGCTCGACAGCCTAACAAAGGAATGCTCTCAAGTAGCGGGGAGAGGATCCGTTCGGTTAATTACGAGAGTCTTCCCAAGAAGTCAACGTCGGCGGACTATTCAACACATGCGGCGGATCGACTTCTAAATGTCGTGGACCCGTGGAAATTTAAAAATAAGTAAATAGCATAAACAAAACATTAATTATACAAAGAAAATATTATTTCTATTCACCTAAGGCAGAGTCTGTCTGCGGTACCTTACTGATAAGTCCAGGAGGCAGACCCGGAACGAAACCCAATAAGCAAAATGGGTAAAAGATTGAGGATAAAAATATATAATAAAATCGCTCGGCTGTAAGCGCGGAGAGCGTCGTAATTTAACATTCGCATTTTTACATTTTATTACTTGATCTACGTGGCGTTTAACTGGCACACCTTCATTGTTCGATACAATATAAGTCGATGGCGATGTTTGTTTCACTGTGGTGCCTCTTGATCTTTTATCTAATCTTACGCCGTACTCGTCTATCATAACATCTCCCTGTGATAGTTCAATCTTGCGTTTCCCCGGTCTACTATCTGCTCACGCTGTTTTTTCCGACCGTTTCTATAACATTTGGTTTGGGTAGATCGAATCTAGTTCTAATTACTCTTATATATATGAGGTATGCCGGGCTCCTTTGCGAACAATGTTCGGTACTGTGATAATCAAATAAGAACATATTAATATCTGTTTCCAGCATCTCCCCGCCCCTTTGCAATTTTCTTTACTTTATCCTTCAATGTTTGAACAAAACTTTCTGCTGCTCCGTTTGTAGCAGGATGATACGGGGGTGAAAAACTGTGCTTTACTCTACTGTTTCTCAGAAAACTTTGAAATTCTGCGCTTTTAAATCGCGAACCACCATCTGTTTCGGAGTGCAAAGGAAGTTCGAAACGCGAAAATAAATTCCTAAATTCATCTATTAATCGATATGTTTTCGTATTATTTTTAAAATTTATAATTTCCGGCCATTTACTATGTGCATCTATTACTATTAAATACATGTTTCCGTAAAAGGGATCTGGCCAAGGCTATGTAGTTATAGGCTTAAATGGCGGTTTCTTTAAGTTTATCAAATATATTTTACAGTCTTTTACTAGATTTTCTATATCGCGATCAATGTTAGGCTACCAAACATATGAGCAAACATTTGGATTTTTAACATTCCTAAGTGTGTAGCATGTAACTCTCGTAACATAAGCTCTCTCATACTCTCTGGAATTATCGCCCTTAAGCCTAAAAATAAACAACCATTTTCTGTTATTAGTTCTAGCATTTTGTTGTATAAGTTTTTTTGATCATTTGACATTTCTTTTGTGTTGTTTGGCCAACCTTTTCGTAAAACTCGCTTGATTGCTTTACAAATTAATTAATCTTTTCTATTTTCTTCCGACAATATTTTATAATTTTTAAGTGGGCTAAAGAATCTCACTGATGTAGAAAATGTATACAAGTGCTGTGGAGGATCCAGGCCGGTTTCGCCCAACGTTCTTGCAGGGCAGCTGCTGATTCCTGCTTCATCCTCTTCTAAAGGAGGATCTTCTCACTCAGACCTTGAATCTCTATCCCATCAGATTAGAGAGCTCTCCAATTCTTGCTCAGTGGGATTCAAGGACATTCAGAGGAATGTAAGTGGACTGAAAGCTGACATCCAAGGAGTGCACACTATTCTCAATGATGCATTGGACAGAATTGCTGTCCTCGAGAAATCTGTCTCATCTTTACATTCCTTTCAGGACTCAGTCACTTCCATTGAAGCTCGCTTGTCTAAAGTTGAGGATGTGCAAGCTGCTGTGCAAGGTCCTATCGACTTGAACCAGTGTACCACTGAGGCCATGGAGCGTTTAACCAGGCAAAGCAATGTCATACTACATGGAGTGCAGGAACAGAAAGCCGGAGATGGTGCTCACAGTGATCTGGATGTAGTCAAGGAGCTCTTCGAAGCCTTCAATGAGGTTCAAGTAGACTGCATTTCTATCAAGCGGCTTGGCAAGCCCACTGGTCAGGATGCGAGGCCTCGTCCACTTTTAGTGAAGCTCGCCTCTCCCCATGAGACTCGTAGGATTTTCAGCAATAGACATCTTTTACCTACAGGCATTTCTGTGACATCTGACAAGACTCCGCTACAGAGGGACCAGTTAAAGCTGATGGCTGCTGAAGTTGCAGCATATAATAGAGAGCATCCTCTCAATCCTGTCACCATTAAGTATGCCAAAGGTGCCCCTACGATTATTAATAAGGTGACTTCGTCCACTAATGCCTTTCGCCTCCACTGACTCATGTGCTGCTGTCAATCTTTCTATAGTTTATCAAAATGTCAGATCTCTGAAGAATAAAATTTCGTTTTTCTCTAGTAGTATTCCGCAACTTTCAATTATTCCAGAAGACATCATCATTACAGAGACCTGGTTGAAGCCCTTCATTGCATCCTCGGAGCTTGGTTTGGATGGATATTCCATATTCAGAAGGGATAGAGCTACCACTCCTGGAGATGATCGTCGTGGAGGAGGAGTACTCATTGCTGTCAGGGAGACTATCCATTGCAAACTGGTCTTAATGCCCACACAGGTTGAGGCTCTCTTTGTACAGATCATCACTCCTGGTCACAAGGTCATCTTAGGGAGTGCATAAATCCCACCCATGTCCTCAGCTGACATCTACGCTGCATTTGTTGCCGAGCTTGATTCAGTCATGAATCGCTATCCGTCGCATAAATGTGTCATCTGTGGGGATTTCAACATACCAAATGTCGTTTGGCGCAACTTTCCATTAAATGTGGATGTCATCGACTACCTTGCACCTGACAGGATCAACTGTGCACACCTCATCCTGAACGCCATGTCATTTCACAACCTGCAGCAGTTATTTCCAGTCAACCCTAGTAGTGGGTGCACGCTTGATCTGGCATTTGCTTCGGAGTCGCTGGTGCGTTATCTCGACCTTCATGAAGATTTCCTGCCTGCTGATAGTCATCATCCGACCCACTTCATGGAATATTTAGGCTTTAGTGCCTCTAGTCATGTGAATTTTGCTTCAAACTTTGTACATACTGTTAATTATAACTTTAAGTTAGCGAATTATGATTGTATCGAGCAAGCCATGCGGGAGGTTGATTGGCCTATTCTTCTGGCAGCTGATAACGTTGACTCTTGTGTCGATTCTTTTTACGATGTTTTAAATAAATCTATTGCTGAATTTGTACCCGCCAGAAGATTTATCCCCAGACACTTTCCTGCCTGGTTCAATAGTAAATTGCAGCAACTTGTTGTACATAAAAAGGCGCTCCATTGTAAATGGAAAGTCTCGAAGGATCCATGCGATTACGTTAGTTTTAAGAAGGCCAGGGCTCTTTGTACTAGGGCGACCAGGGCTGCTTATAGGCAGTCGATTCAGGAAGCTGAGGATCGCGTTTGCGATAACCCCGCTTATTTCTGGCGATTTGTTAAGGGCAAAAACCGTGGCTCTGGCCTGCCCTCGTTAATGCGGTGCGGTGAGAAGACGGCTACCTCTTCTGCTGAGGCAGCCGATCTATTCTCCATTTACTTTGCGTCAAATTTCATTGACTCTTCGCTCAGGGATTTGGAGAGGCCTTTATGCTCTCTCACGCATGTCGCTTTTGAGGTCACTCGGGATTTACTCTCGAATACTATCAGGAGTTTGGGGGAGAGTCTGACCTCTGAGTGTGATGGGATTCCACTTTATTTTATTAAAAGATGCTGGTCGGCTCTTGTCGATCCGCTTGTTCTTTTGTTTAACAAGATTCTGAGGTCAGGCTGTTTCCCTTCCCGTTGGGAGCATGCGTTTGTCTTCCCAATTCTCAAGTCTGGAGCTAAAGACGACATCCTCAATTAACGCCCTATCTCTCTCTTGAATGCTTTCTCGAAAATTTTCGAGTCGATTCTGTCGAGCTACCTAGCCTCCATTCTTTCGCCTCAGGTCTCTCCGCGGCAACATGATTTCGTGAGTGGTAGGTCCACAGTTTCGAATCTTTTGCTGTTTAGCAACTACATTCAGCACAACTTTGCTCAGGGCATTCAAACTGATGCTGTGTATCTCGACCTTTCGAAGGCGTTCGACACGGTTAATCATGCCCGCTTAGGGCAGAATTTGAGGCTGATGGGGATAGGAGGTTCTCTTTTAGATCCCCTACTCTCGTACCTCTCATCCAGGACTCAGTCGGTGCGCATTGCCGGTGCTTGCTCCCAGCCCATCCCTGTACCCTCAGGTGTTCCCCAAGGATCGAACCTTGGGCCTCTTTTATTTGTCATTTATATCAATGACTTAATATCCGTGATGACTGGGGTGCAATGCCTTCTATACGCTGATGATCTTAAGGTCTATTGCGCAGTTAGATCTCCTTTGGACTGCTCTGCTTTGCAAAGGAGCCTGGATCTAATAGTTGATTGGGTCTCCGATAACGGCTTGAGACTTAACCTTGCCAAGTCCCATGTTATTTCGTTTGTCAGGTCGGCGAGCTCTATCTCTTTCAACTATATATTGTGTAATGCGGATGTGAGTAGGGTGTCGCTGATCTCTGACCTCGGTGTGATCTTTGACTCTGTGTTGGAATTTTCTCACCATCAGCAGAGCGTTATAGCTAGGGCCTTGCGAACGCTGGGATTTATTAAGAGAGTTACCTTTGATTTTCGTAACCCCTTAGCAATTATTTTACTGTACAAAACACTTGTGTTGCCGATTCTCACTTATTGTAGTGTTGTTTGGCGCCCTCACGCGCAGACAAGACTGGCTGCTCTGGATGCAGTGCAACACAAGTTCATTAGATACTGCTCCCAAAAAACCGATTGTCCAATGTCGTTCTTAGATCATGACTTCGGACCGTGGTTAGACAAGTG
>UCOM01004034.1:0-14282 GCA_900474385.1 Ormyrus pomaceus
TATTTACGACGGTGGGGGGGGGAGGGGGGGGGGACGCTCGACGATCGAAGCTTATTTCGGGAATCCACGCGGCGACGAAGCTGCTGCTCTCGCGCACTTGGCATTCCCGGATATGTGTGTACGCGCTCGAAGGGGGATTATACGCGGGATATCGTTGAATCCGCGCTGTGCATGGAGAGGCGAGCGGAACGACGCGCGTTGCGTTCATTTGCGCGCGAGCATAAAAATGTAGGTGGCCTACTTCGGCGAGCGCGAGTGACATTGCGATTCATTGTTTTATAGGTCTATATTTACGTGGCAATGTAATGCGCGGGAAAACGCGCACAGGTAGAGTAGGTCGTCGATGGGAAGGTTAAAAACGCGCGCGCTCGTCGCTCGGAGTTTTACGGACCGAATATACATATAAGCGTGCATCCAGCGGCTAAATTGTATCGTATACACGTGTATGCTGAAATCGTTCGCTGCAAGGTCTACGCACTCGATGGGCATTATTATATTACGCGCCGGCAGTGACGAGCGGAGCGTGATCGAGCTATTGAATAGTTGTAATAAACGGCAACTAGTCGATGTATGCGGCTGTAATCTGCTCGTAATAGAAACAGGACGATGTATAGTTGTACGCGCAATGTATTTCCTGCGAAGCTGTGCAGTTGTTGAAATAAGGCATCCCAGCTACTTCGACGGAATTGTATTAATTCTCTCGCAGACGTTCGTTTTCGACGATCAAAATCCGATCGTTATAAATTTTCTTCTCGATATCGCCTATATATTTCAACAGAGAGATATTCCATTTCCTAAGAAGAAACAACAATCCCTCGACAATAAAATTATTCCCAAGCAATTTCATTCGCCTTCTATATACGAATAACCTCCGTTTATCGAAAATATAAAAACGTTCTTTATTCCTTTTACGAGAACAAGCGCTCCGCAACCTCTAATAATCTATCGAGCTCCCGATTGAATGACGTAATCATTACAGGCTCCCCACGCCCACGCGAACCTCCGTCGCCGCCAAGCTCGGCGCACCGAAATACCCCAAAGACCGTATACCCAACAAGTATACCCAAAAAAGCTGGCGAGCCCTTATCTCTCGAGCCGCATCTCTTCCCCTCCCCCCCCAAAAAAAGCAACGCGGCCGCGCGAAAAATCAGGCGGAGCCCGTCGTCGTCGCGGATCATTTCCAAAGGTCGGCTAATAATAGAGGGAGAAGTAATGCAGCTGTATACGCGAGCGAGCCGCGCACATATACGCGTACGCGTTGCGCACGCGGTTGCTCGCCGCGATTACATGACGTCACCGAACGCAACGGAACGCCGCCCGATGACGAGCGGCCCGTGTAATTGCCGCGAGCACATCGTGGGAGGCTCCGTACGCGCCCGACTACGAGCAGAAAACAGCGTGTTATGGCGCGCTCCGCCGCCGCCGCCGCCGCCGCCGCCGCTTGCTGCTGCGCTCTCGTGACGTCAGACTCGCTCGCGCTATTCCTGTAGTCGATATGGGCTTGCTGAAGCTCGGCCGTGCGCCGTGTATACCCGAGCGAGCAGACTCGATCTTCGATCCGCGCCGCGGACCTTGATTCGATCATCGTTTTCCGCTGCGATCTCTCCTGCTGGCTCTTTTCTGGTATTGATCTGCTGCTGCTGCTGCTGCTGCCGCTGGCTTTTTGATTTTGCTTGGCATTTTTTTTTTTTTCGCTATACCTGCTGGGGGTCGCTTCGAGGGGGAGAAAAGTTTTAATGGAGTTTACGCGGAGAGCTGTATTGCCTTGATCAAAGAGCTCTCTCGCCCTGTTTTAGGTGAATTATTGCAGGCGGCCGCGGGATGGAAAATTATTTAGAAGGTTGAATAAAAGTTTCAGAGCTGAAATTACGAGCCGCCGTTCGATGAATATAAGTCGCGTCGGTGCAGAAATAGAGGATGAACTTTATTTTCGGCTTGTGTGTTTGCCTTTGAAAAATTTATCCCAAGTTTTCGGCGAGCGGCGGTTATACTTTCGCCGGCGCTTTTGTACGCCTCCGAATAACATTTCGCGCATTGCCAAGTTAAACTCGATGACTCAAATGAGGCGATCTCGAAAAAATTAAGAATGCACTCACCGGCTATTTTCGTCCGCGATCCGCTATTATTAGAATTCTAAATGTATGATCGATACGCTACGACTACTTATAGTTTACGAGAGGTCAGAGATTTTCTTAATATACATTTCGACTGTGCTAAGTCGTCTTTTTTTTTATAATTCAAAATTACGTCGCTAAACACATGCGACCTGAATATCTAAATAATTTTTCCCGCATTTTATCGCCGTGCAAGCCCGGTGGCATTAAGTTGTTGAAATATTTAATGTTACACTTGCCCAACCCGCGACGTATACCGCCGAGTAAAAACTTCATCGAGCCCGCGGAGTTATTTATGAGTTTTATACAATGATCTCTTTCCGAGCGAATTGAATGAAAATTTTTTACAAAGTATATACAATCGCGGCTAGATTAAAAACGGGCTCTCTCGCTGCGTGCCTCAAAGTGGGGATCTTATACAGCGTCGTTTAAAAAAAAAAAAAAAATGAAAAGCGCTCCCCGCGTCCAAAACCGTAAGGCTTATTGACCTCCTTTCGGCGTGAACCGAAATAATACTTAACTCTCTGTTAACTCAAGAGCGTACTTGAAAAGAACATTCTTGTAATTCGTGAAAGTGAAAGGCCTACTAAAACAGAAAAGGAAAAATTTCAAGTCGTTAAGTTCAAAAAGTTTCATTGCGTTCGATAAAAAGTACTGTTTTATTTTCCCTTTTAAAACGCCGGCGAGTGGATTAGCTGATTTTATTGTTCTCGAATGATTAACTTTTTTGTCCTCGCAGTTTAGCCGTAACCGGTGATATGCATTCAGACAGCTTTTTTTTTGTTGATTCGAACGTTCGAACGTTTGCTACATTATAACCTGCAATTTTGTGTAATATAAAGCTATTTGGTCTGATTTTTAAAAATAATTATTAAAATACATTTAGACATAAATGAATTTCTGGTGCCATTAAACTTTTTTGTTCTATTTTCTGTCTAATGTTCGTCTCTTATTGAAGTTCTATTAGTTGAGGAATTAGACGTTTCATTGTTATCTATTCGAGGAAGATTCATATTTCTCACTAATCAATAAAGTGCACACATATAATAAAACTGTTCCATTTTGAAACGTCATAAAATAAACAAAATTCTTGATAATAATTCAAGAAATTTAAGCTATTTAAGAATATATTATTCACCTTTTTAAATTTAAGTAATTTAAAACTTTACATCACTCAGAGCCTGATGTTATTGCAAAAAGTGATGTCTTGTTACTAATAACTACACCGATGCAATAAATTGCCGTCTTGTTATTATATTATTAACACCAGTGCTTGCACCTTTTCACTGAAACCGTTAGCAAATATCTTTAAATTAAAAACCTGGTAGCTACAACAGGTAAATTGTCGTAATTTTTGACAATCTTTGCACTTTCTGTGCCTTTCAGAATTACTTAAAGCAACCTCGGATGGGATCTTTGCTGGACTGATAAATATTAAACATCATGCAAGATGGCAGCACAACAGCTTTTCGACTGTAAGACATTTATCAATCTGCTAACAAATAGCACTAGAGCCTTAAATAAAACACTGTTCACTTTAGTTGTCCCTAGTCCACTAACAAATAGTAATTTTTACTTTTGTAAATACACTAGTAATAGTCACGAAAGTTTTATAAATAGTTTTGCTTATAATATCCTTTAGATTAGCTGAAACTAAATGTGAAGAGCCAAGTTATTTTTTTATTGAAGTTTAATTAAGGTGCTTTTCTGAATTTCTTAAATTAGACTTTCCTTTATAAGTAAAAGTGTTTTCTAAAGTAAATATAATAATTATAATTTTTGTTTAAATTTTTTTATTAAATGCATAATGAATAATAATTGTAAAATCTGAATTTTCTTCTCGGAAAAGTTAAATGTTTGGAATATCATCACCTTAAACTTTCTAATTTTGAACTTCGCAAATGAATAATTCATCGAAACTTTTTATCTACCAAAATCACTTACTTCACTTAGCGGAAAATATTTTAAATCGTCTCTTTCCACTTTCATCGCTGAAGTCTGCAATCAATTGATATATATATAGCTTTCCGAGCGAGCACCATATTTTTATTATTCTTAATAAATTAATATATTAGCGCGTTAAATTGTTTCAATAAAAGTCGAAGTAAATTCCAATCAATTCGTTCATCATTTATAAATAGTGTTATATTTACCAGAAGCGCGTGATTATTAGCCTCAAAATAGAAGACACAAGGTCGCGCGATCATTTCCAGTCGAAAGAAACTTTCCATATGGGCTTAGCTCATAATCACGTGATACATGTACGGAAAACAAAATCATATTTCGAACGAAATTGGTATATATATATTCCACGATTTTAATGCGCCTGCAGTAGTAACAGTCGGTTTAAGTAAGACACGTAATTGCAAGGTGAATAAGAATAAAGTTTTATCAAGCAATTCGCGTTGTACTTTCTCTTTGGAGTAAATCAATACCTCGTTTTAATCCTTCCTACTTTTTACTCCTCGGAAGGTTATATACACCCGGTGTGGCATAATTTCTATTTTACCGAAGAATCATTCGTTTACTTTCCTCCTCCCGTCTCGCCTACATTTCTTCACCGTTTTCCCGCGAGAACTGTTCGTAAAATCCGGTTAAATTTTCAATTAAAAAAATCCCGGCCATAAATCCGCACCGGCCGGCCAATCGAGTCGAAGAAACGGTAAGCAGCGCGAGTTCGCTCTTCAACCTTAAAAAAAAAAAAAAAAAAAGGAGGAAGAATCGATCGTAGCAGCCGATCCATATCAGGCGCAGAAAGCGTGAAAAAGAAAGGAGCGAGAGCGGCGCCGATCAAAAATCCAGCCCCGTCGGGCCATCAGCTGGGATTCATCGACGGCGGCTGGCATCCATATGAATGGCGGTGTGCGCAGTCCCTCCGGGAAAAGACAACAACGGGGCAGCGTCGCGTCCGCAGATTCCGAGTGTGCGCGCGCGCGAACTTGGACGTAAGGTTACGGAGCCTCGGAGTATACGCCAGGAACAAGTGGATGTGTATACGGAGCGAAAGATCGTGAGAAAGCGCGACTCTCCGGTGTCTTTGTGTGTGCGCGCGCGCCAGCTCTCCTCTCGCTCGCTTTCTACTCTCTCTCTCCTAAGCTCGCGCCTGTGTGAGTGTATATGCACGTATATATGCGCGCGCGCTTTGTTAGCGACGACGTTTCTCTCCTCCTCCTCGTTCTCCCTCCTGCCGGGCTGACTGACCTCGCTTCATCTCCGCGGTCCCGTTAGTCAGAAGTTCATTTCATGCCCTGCCTCGTCCGGGGATCTTGGAACGTCGGGAGAGAGTCGCCCCGACGTCGGCGTCGTCGACGGGACGAAGACCTCTCTCTCTCTCTCTCTCTCTATCTCCGAAGAGCTTTCGTCGAGCGATCAACTCGGTTATATTTTTTTTTACTCTCCCGCTGGAGGGATGCCGGGGAGATGGGAAAAATAAGAGAGCGTCTTTCCGTCGGGTACGACGGTGATTTTATCAGTCGCAGCTTTTTGTTTCGCCCGTGAATTTCGTCTGGGAGAGCGCGGAGGAAGAGAGTCCGAAGCGTTTAAGACTCTATTTGGATTGGGAATTTTCTTTAAACTTTTCGCAGCCGCATTTTTCACTCTTGACATTCGTCTGTGCGAAAGGTACATAAATTTTTTATTTTTCCAGTTATACCCCACCGAAATTAAATCCACCTGGCTCAGAAAACCGTATCCAAAAAAATCGCCCAAATTTTCGATTCCAGGCGCTTCGTTCTCTTTGCGAAAAAGCGCGAACCCCCCTGCCCGACGAAAAACACACATCGGCGAGAAGATGCATAAACAGTTACGTAAAAAGCGCTTCGTTTCCGGCACTATCTTCCGCGCTCGCGAATCCGTTCCTCGCGAGTGAGCGCGAGCGCGGGGCCGCGGCGACGGCGGCGCTCGGCCGTCTCTCTCGCGCGACTTTTCGTTGCGCACGCAGCACGCACGACCTTTTTGAATATAATGTTCCGTCCGCGCGCACGAAGCTCGAACGGGGGAGAGGGGGGGAGGAGGCACGTGTCGCCTCCGCGAGCCACGTGCACTTTTGCATTCTTTTCGTCCGGCGTCGACGTCTGCACCGAAGCTTTCTTATCGTCGCTCTCTCGGCTCGTTCGGGCGATTCGTCCGAGGAGAGAGAGAGAGAGAGAGAGCATCGAAACGGAGACTTTACGGCAAGTTTCGATTGTTGTTGTCGGTTCGAATTCGCGACGCATTAAAAAAAATATTACGCGCGCGCGCGCGTTTCAATGCGCTCGATTTACAATTCAAAGTTTTGCGTTATACACAAATTATCGATCCGAATGCTTTTCAGCTGTTTTATTTTTTTTTACTCTCCTTATAGAGTTAAGTTATACGGTTCGAGAAATAGGTCAAATCGCACGGCAAAGTCGTTTAAAGGCAGAAATGAGAATTCGCGAAGCTCGGCACGCTGAAAGCCAGGAACTGCGAAGATTTACGCCCGTACGAAGCGTAATTTGTACGTACAATACGTATTTATATGGGCTACATATATACCAACAGATTTGAATCACTAATGCAGGCGAGAGAGGGCACCTCGCGTACACACAGTACAAATTTTAATTGCCGGGCATAAATCTCGGTGACATTTAACCGCGCGCGATCTCGATTCTCGCGCCAGTCATTTTCAATATTAAGCATAAATTACTCCCCCCGGTGGCGGTCATCGCCACCCAATAAAGCCTCTCCGAGCGCAGGGATGATGCCCTTTTCCTCAAAAAGGCCACTAAAGCGAGAGCGAAGAGAAGAAAAAAGAGGAACGGCGCTCGGCATAAATTTCGAGCCGTGGGTGCGTCGACTTTGGACGCGTCACGCGAGATAGCACTATCTCTCTGTATAGTCTGTGTGCGCGCTCTCTCTCTCTCTCTCTCGCGTACATGCGCGCGCAGCCCCGAGAGAGACCGGACGCGCGTTTACTCACCTATGCCGCGCGCGCGGGCCGTGTGTACATGCGCGCCGCCGCGTCTATTGAACTGTGGAGGCTCGGTGTGTTGGAACCGACCCTCCTTGGACGGAGAGGAGCTGCTCGTGTGCTCGCCGATGCGCGCCGCCTGTCTGCTAATTGATTAATCAGAAGGAATAAGCGTTGCGCTTTTCAGGGGATTAGGAAGTCGGTGCTGTCCGATATTGTGCCGTGCTAATTCGAGGGGTTTGATTGAATGGCTGCTTTGTGCGCCAGTTAGCTCGCGCTGACTGCTGGCTGACGGGGAAGTAAAAAATTTACTCGGTGATTAGACCCGAGAACTTGTCGGGGGAAACGATATGACACTTTTAAAAAATTGAAACAAACCGAAACGAATTCGAACTCTGTTTTAATTGTAAGAAAAGATTAAATTAAAATCCCATATATCGTGCAGATGAACTCAACGAGCATCGTCGCGCAGCTCGCTTCGTTAAATATTCATAAAATATTCCATTACACCACGGCGCACACTGCACAGTTTACCAGGAATTACAACCCGTCACTTTCGAGCGCAACGCAACACGACTCCCAAAGCTTTTAACGCGTTTCATTGAAAAAGGCGGAAAACCGTATCGGTGTAACACGTGTAGGAACGCGCTCGATTATCCGAGCGCCGAGGTGGAGGAGGGGAGAAAACACCTTCCACCGGCGCCGCGTACGCGTTTATATACACATATATATATAAAGCAAAGCCCGGTGTGTGTGCAATACGCTTTATTACCGGTACCGCCTTCTGCTCCAGCGTCTTCCCACGCTCGCCGGGCCCTCGAGTGTCGTCCTTTATCTCTCTCTCTCTCGGCTTCTCGCTCCGTCTAGCCGCGCGGGCCGCCTCCCATACCCGATATATTCCTTCCGTGTTGACGCGGAACTTTCGCCCGGCGCGTCTTTGGCCGGCACAATGGAAAAGCGCGCGCTCGGTAATTTCGAGGGATTTTTTTTCGTTATTACAGGTCCGAAGCTCGATCGCTTCGAGGTTCGATGTGTCAGTTTTTTAGTTGGCTTGCGCTCGATGGTTTTGATTTTGATGTTGATTAATGCTAAGCAGTATCTGGGGAATTTCGATTATCGAGATTAAGTCTGTATCAATTAAATGCCTCTCTGCGCCTGGATAAATGTGTCGTTATTGCGATACTACATTTTCGCAGCTCGTGTCGTATTTGTATGAAGAACACGGAATATTGAATGTAGCTGATTTAAATGAGTGAAAAGTTAATCATTCGTATATAAGTAAACAGAAAGTTCTTGCAAATCAAATATACAAATTGCATTCAACAAAGACTTAATTAAAAAAAAAAAAAAAAAAAAAAAATGCAAAACGGGACCATTTTTCCATATACAATTCCGCAAAATGGACCGAAATAATTTCCACCAAACAGAAGAGGGAATATATCTCTCAGCACCGTAATAATTTAATTAAAAAAGCGAGCATTTCGACATAACAAGTTCAATCATAACGACAGACACCATTCCTGAAAATCAAATTATACATTATCGAATCTACTTCAACACTGTCACTCTCTCCGTCGAAAAGTCCCCGTATCCGGAAGCCGTATAATGTATACCCCCGCCGCCGGCAAAGCAGCCCGCAAAGCCAGAGAGAGCCCTTCCGGCCTGACGCACCGATTAATCGTCATCGGAACGAGTCCGTCCACCGACGAAGATTCCACCTGCCCCCCCGGTAGCTATACGGACACGACTCGCGTCGGTGGCCGCGAGAGCGCGATTATAACGCGCGCCTGCGTGCCCGAATCGGCGCCCGGTGCGCATGTCGTGCACGTCCTGCGAATTCGAATTGAATGAAAGCGCCGCGCACACACACGCGCGCGCGCCACGGCGAAAGAGAGCCCGATGAAAAAGGAAGAGCCGCCGCGCGGGCCAGACTGCGCGCCCGGCACACGTGGTGTGTACGCCCGAATGGGGGAGGGGGTGGAGAGAGACTTTTACAGGCATCGTAAAGGCATTTACGGCGGCGGCGCGCGAGCTCGATTCCTCGAGTGTGTGGTTTCTCTCTCTCTCTCTCTCTCAACGACACTTTCGCCCCGCAGTTACGCGGAGAGAGAAAAAGGGGGGGAGGAGCTCTCTGTTTTGTCGGGCGAGATTGTTACGGGCCGATCCTTTCCGCGGTAATTGATTTACGCGGCGGTGATTTACGGCGGAGCGACGGGGTGTAATGCGACGCGCACGAATTTCGAGCCTCCGCGATATGGAATTACGGATTCGCCTCGGCTTGTTGCCGGGGCTTTTATTGCGCGGGTTATGAAGTGCGATTAGGGAATTTCGCGCGGCGGCGGCGGCGGCGACGGCGACGGCGGGGCTCTGTCGTGCGATTGGCGCGTTGAATTTATTTTCGCGCGGCCCGAGCTCGATACGCCGCGCGACGAGAGAGCACTCTTCGATCGAGTTTAATGGATTAAAATTACAGTCAAAAATCGCGGGCGGCTCGAATAATTGGAATGTCGCCCCGCGTGACTTCGCGCGAGGCAGCTGCTCGGGAAATCAGTTGTAATGATTTATTCGGGAAAGCGGAGATTTATATTTTATTTCTTTCCTGTAAATGAAGTCGATTTCAATCATATTTTTGTAAGAGCCCCCGCGCTTCAAACTTTGTTTTTATTTCCATCAGAGCAATTTTCGTATAAAGCTTTAACTTCTCTTTTGAAACGATCGACTCCCCTACTTTATTTAATTAAAAAAAAACTTACTTACTCCTGGGTTTTCATTCAAAATAAAAAGGTTTCAAGCCGTAACAAAGATATAGAATTGAAAATCGCGTGCAAAAGCTCGGACGTAATACCGGGGGAGAATCGTTAAAAATTCCAGGCGAAAATGACGGTTTGTCGACGGCTAGTTTCATTCGGGATTGTTCATATTTCGATCAGCGCTCGACGCCGAAACAAATATCCCGCGGAAATGTCCGAATGGAAATTTTCCAACGCTCGACGGGATCAATACGGTGCAACATTTTTTCGTTAAAATCTTGCGACTCGCCCCCCCTAACTCGCTTAGCAGCATCAACCGGGCGGAAATTGTACCGAGCTCCCGAGTCTGGCATCCAGATTCCAGTTCGGCCCGCGTGCATATACAGCTCGGATGTGCGCGACGCGAAAATCTATCTCGAGGGCAGAGAGGCTGAAACAGTGTCGTCGTCCCTTGAGCGAGGAGTCGGTTAAAAACGCAGCGAGAGACGCAAAGCTAAAAAGGAGAGAAATAAATAACGACACCGGAGGGCGAAAGAGTACGCAGCGAGTGTGTAATAAGTAACTTAACCAGAGCCAGAGAGAGAGAGAGAGAGAGAGAGAGAGAGGGAGGGAGAGTCGATATGAGAACGAGGCGGAGAGTGTAAATTAGAAGGAGAGGTAAATTAAACGCGTATTATAAGAGAAAGAGAGGGAGAGATAATAGAAGATTGGAGTGGAGTTAGACGCAGAACGGGCGAACTCTCGAGGAGAGAGAGAGAGGGACGCAGCGATGGTGTACGTACGTTATGCACGTGGACTGCTATATAGCCAGAGCACACTGCGGTGGGATCGATTCGGCTAGAGGGAGCCTCGCCGGCGTACTCCCCTCTGCCTCCCCCCCCCCCCTCTCCTTTACAAACCCCAATATACACCCCCGCGGCGGCGGCGCCTACGCGCGCACCAGGCGACTCCTTTCGTTAGCGGCGTCTTTTCAGCCAGGACCCAAGTGCCGGATAACGAGCGCCTTCGGTTTTTCCGCGCGGTGGGACACGGCCAGTTTTCGAATATTCTTTGAGCTCGCTCTCGTATTGGTATAGGCCTTTCGAGGGACGCCCGTTTTCCTTTGGCCACCGCGCGGAGGCGCGCACAATTTTTAAGCTCGTGCCTCCTTTGTGCCCCGATGCACCGCCGTCGCTTTGATGGGTTATTGGGGCGGCGATGAGTGGCCCGTGCTTTGCCATCGGCCGGGGAATAATGGCGCGCCCTTTCGCGCCGCGGAGAGTAAATTGCGCGAATTAATTAGAAAATCTGCCGCTTCGGTTTATTAACAAACGCAGAGTTATTTGGATCTAGCCCGATGTTTTAATTACGTTTTTTTTTTCTTTTTTATATAAAGCTTCAACGGGAGTTTTTCCCCATTTTTTAAGAAAGTTTGAGCTCGCCGCTCTATTTGTTCGAGGGTATCAACGAAAAATTAGTTTGTTGAATTAATAATTTTCAATTATCCCGCTGGAATTTTCCGCTGCTAATACGGTCCATTACACGCTCCTGCGTGAAACTCATGCTGCAGCGGCGAAGCAAAATAGTGCGCCGCATTAAGTGAACCTATACGCGAACTAGTTTACAGAACTATTTTATGCAGTTAAAATAACGAAACTTTTGCAACAATGAGTAGTTAGTTCAGGTCCGTTCATCAATTACTCCCACATCCCCGAACTGACTTCTGCCGGGCAAAAACCGCAATTCCAAAACTGACGCGCAGTCCCTCGAAATTTGATAAACTACTTCAATATAACTAAAACCATATTTTGCCACTCGGAATACCGTCGTTTTTACCCCCGAACACAACGATCCGTCTTCCAAAATTCAAAGACTCCCCGCGTCGGACGTCGCGTTCACAACAGACCCGCGAATCAGCTCTCTAAACCAGCCGAGCTTGCACACTGCTATAAAAATCCACGCAGCGTTTATCATAAGCGATAAGCGACACTTGACTCGGCGTCTAAGGGATTCCCCGGTAATCCGGTGCGATGTCTTGAGATTTGCCGGCGTGCCTCGACTCGACCCTGGAAACTCAATTACGGAGCTCCTCCGTCGGCGCGCAATTAGCAGACCTCCGCTCCTCCCACCTCTGTTTTATTCACGTTTTCATTAATGCATTAAAATCGAAGCGCCGCCGCCGTCATAAACACCCGAGGTGCACGCAGAGCTCTCTGTCGAAAATACACGCCGGGCCCCGCTTGCTTGCTCGGGGCACAGGCCGTAAGTGGCACCATCTTTTTTTTTTTTTCTCCCGCGGGCTTCTAATTAATTTTGCGCGCGCACGTAAAACCTCCGGCTCTCGAGTGCCGAAGAAATTTCCATCGAACCCGCGCGGGGAAGCGCACGGCGTATATATATACCTACGCACGACAAGGGAGAGAGCGCGCGCAAAAATTGACGAAACAAAAGGCCGCGCGCGCACTTCGCCGCTGCGAGCTCTCTTTTTATTTTATACCCTATTTGCGCTCTCGCCCCTTGCCCCCCTTTCTCCGCGCGGCGCGTGCTTTTTTTTTTCCTCTCCTTTTCATTCATTGCCTCTCTAAATTTCCTTCTCGCTTTCGGGTCTCCGGTTCGCCTCTTTCTCGGATTTCTTTACGCTTTTTCGCGAGTCTCCGTGCCCTCGAGCGATTTTTTTTTCCCTCCGCTGCCTGGGCGAGATTCAAAATTTTAAGGGTCCGGGAGAATATTCCGATTCGCGAATTCTGAAATTTTATGTGTGCGTAATAACTGCCTGATGCTGTTTTAATTTATTAAACATTTGAAAGGGCGCTATTTTGAAGAAAATTGCATTTGGCGTTTTAATGAACGTTGCGTTGGGTGTATAATGTATTTTGTTCCAAATTTATGTCGCGTAAAAAACATTATTGTCAAAATTATTATTAGTGGAGATTTTATGAAATTTTTTTTAATTAATGTTTCGGAATTTAAATTCTCGAAAATAAAATATTTAAATATTAAAATATTTAAATATTTCGTTGAAAATCAAACAGTAACTAATGTTATAGAATCACATTATAAATTTCATAAAAACGAAATTTTTTTTTCGAAACTACCAAATTTTTCTGCATTAATCGATCTAAACTCGCTTTGATCAATATTCAGTGAAAAGCTGAAAGCTTACATGTTTTCAAAGTCTCGAGCTCCGCGCTATTTAAAAAATCATCAGTCAGCTTACGCGACGCATGAATCAATAACGCGGTTTAGCCAACTGTTTTCAAATCAGAATTCAAAACTGCTCGTAAACGAAATTTCCAGTTTATATACGTACGAGGGGCAAGCTCGCAATTCGAATTCAGCGATAACCCATTCCCGGATTTAAAAGCTCCCCCTTCCTCATTAGCGAAAGCCGTGTGCTTTCTTGCCTCTCGTTTTGCTCCTTCCCCGTTTCTCCTCATATTTATTCCCGCGGCAATTCACATCCGAATAGAGAGAGAGAGAGAGAAGCTTTTGCTCCGCTTTCGCGCGATTTGTCGCGCTAATGATCCGCGGACGTGTTTACTCGATAAATCTTTTCGCGTATTAGTTTTTCCTCCTCCCTCCCCCCTCCCCGCGACGCTCTTAAAGTACTTTTCGCCGTACTTTCCGCATTTGTCCACACTATCAAGCCGAGCGTCAAACCGCTCCTTCCATTTTTCTTCCTCCGGGGGGAGAGTTAGCAAATACTTCTCTTTCCATGCCGGCAGCAACTTGCTTTATGCAGAAAACTTACCGCTTTCCCGGGTTATTTTCCACGCATGACTACATCGCCGTATAACAAGACTCTATCAAATACCTTTTCGCAGTAGACTCGGGACTCTTTTTTTTTTTTTGCTTTTTTTATCAAAAACTCCATTGGATTATAGCGAAAACTAAAATTAAAAAGTTAGCGCTTAACGGCTGATTTGTGAATTGGGCAGCAATCCGAATTAAAAACTCTTTTCTCGCGCACACAGCAGGCAACGAAAAAACAATACGACCCTTATATTCGAATAACGGTGTACATGCCTCGTCGGCGCGTCTGTATTATCGATCTTCCTGAATCAGCTAATTGAATAAAATACACGGTTTATTTCACTCTATTAAGTCCCGCGGAACAGTTCCACCCTCAGCCAGACTTCCCGATCAATGCCTCGACGTGTACAATATTCCACGAGGCGAGCGAGGCAAAGGGAATCAGTTTGTAAATAATCTTACGCCCTGGAATTATCGCTTGTCGTACATTAATTCCGAAGGAGCCGTCGAATATCGGCGCTAAATCCCCCCCCGATCAATCGGGAAAAAGGTGTGCATTGTTCTCTTAAGCGAGAGAGGCCACCTGACGGTCTCTCTCTCCTCCTCCTCCTCGCAATGAATTCGCATTGGATTTCATAGCTCCGCGGCTCTCCGGGGCCCTAACGAGTGACCCAAGAGCAGGAGGCGCTTCGCCTACACAGCAGCACTTCTTCTCCTGCTCCCCCCCCCTCCCCCCACCCCCCCCCCCCCTCCTCC
>UCOM01004035.1:0-14271 GCA_900474385.1 Ormyrus pomaceus
ACAAGGTGCTAACATCCGGGCCAGATGTACCTTGGTTATTTTAAGCGAGGTGTTACTCCTCCCCCTCCTCCTTCCCTGCCTCTTGCGCAGCAGGGCCCCGGGCTTGGGACCGGCGTAGCGGAGTTGTGGGTGTGTGTGTGTGTTTAAGTAAATGGAAATGTAAAGTGTGTATGTAAATGTAAATATTAAATTGTACCTTCTTAACTTAATTTTATTCACTTAATTGTTATTTTAATATAAAAATTAAAATTTTTCAAAAAGCATGATGTTGGGGGGTTGGAGCGCGTAGCGTGCAAAGGGGCTTGCCCTCCCTAATTATAATTACATTAAAAACAGCTTATTTTACATTAGTCTTTAAATACTATAGTAATAATTCAGATATTGTACAAATTCAATTTTTGTTAATATAATAACTTCTGTTCACAGTGTAAGTCAGATAATTATCAACTCTTCCTCCGCGAGAGTATAAAGTGTAGATAATTACGTTTTTCAGACATTTTAGACGCTCAATTTCATTTATTACACACATAGTGAAAATGCGCTTAAGAGGTAGATAGGACATTTGCATTTCGGCCAACATGTATATTATGGCAACAAATATGGCCCTATCTGACTACGATTAACAAATTTAAAATACACATATGTCTCAAAGTAAAATTGCAAAACCTCGTACGCATGCATGGCATTAAACGCAGAATTTTTAAAGAACGAACAACCCATAGTCATAGGTGCTACAGACAGAATCCCAATAAAAGTGTTAAAATTAACTTGTTTAATAATATATATTCAAGTATTAGTGTGCCATAATCTGATTTTTTCCAGTTTATAGTTTCATTATGCCCTTTATTACTTGGTTCATTGATAACTTAACTTATTACTTATTCTTTTTGTTTTCTTTTATATTTTTGAATTAGAGGAGTGAAAAACATTACGTAATACCTCATATGTAATGTTTTTCATCCGGGTAATTTTAATAAAGATATTAAATAGGATCATACTCTGGAAAAACGTCGTAAAAAATATTTCTAAGCAATTTTACTCAAAATTTTTTTTTCATTTCGAAGGTTCCTTTATGAGCAAATTATCATTTAAAAGCAAAAGTTAGAAGATATATTAGAACACTCTTTAAATAACAAAACTCTCTATCAATCCATTAACAAATTTTTCCAGTAATTTTAGCTTAAATTTACCTTTCAGTCTTATTATTAGCAGACTTTTGAATACATCTAAAAGCTTGTCTTATAAATTTTTGTCTTCGAAATAAAAAGAAATGCATTGAAAAAAACATTCTAATTTTAGCTAAATCTCGTGTTCGCTGGAGAATTCGAAACACGCGATCCTGGCAACAGTTCTTCAAGAGTTTAAAATTCCTGATATGCATCATTAGTCTGCTGTAGTGCTACGTCGTCGCACGATTGATTCGGCCGATAAGAGGAGCTGCACGCAGAAACATCCATGGCGAATAAAGGATGCGCATAATGTATTCACGGTGAAAAAAGGCCTCATTCCGAATTCCGCTCTTGCGACGTATTTTCCGCGAATGGGCCGCAGGCTCGAATATAATTCAACGCGGCCGATTTTCGTCGCGTACGCTCGTTTCCGTCGATTGATATACTCCGCGGCTCCAGACAAATCACGAACGCACGCGCAGGGATTTTTCTCTTGCAGAAAAAAGTAATAAAAAGAAACAGCAATACGTAGTCGTCGCCGTGCGGGAGTTGCATTTTTATGCGTCAACTTCGTTCGTCACACATTCGAAGGATGCGACGAATTTTTCGAGAATTTGTATTTCTGATTTACAATGCTTTTTTTGCTTTATTAAAGTTTCTACGTGAACAAATTTTCTACTAAAAAGATATTCTTTATTCATTTAAAAAATGATAAGATTAATATTTGCGGCAGACAAAAATGATTTAAGAAATTACGAAATCAAATACTTTATTTCGTATTTTAAAAGGAAAATTCTATTATAAAATTAGAATGTTATCGTTTTGCAATATAATTAACTGTTTTATCACAGCAAGTGAATTTTTACAGTCAAACCCAAAACTGGCGCCATCTTTGTAAATGTACGTGAACTATATACCGTTCTTCTTATTCTGTTATCCAATACTGGGAATTTAATACACAGTAAAATATTTACTATGGGAAATCTGTGAGAAACAGTTAAATGAAATTTTCAAATAAAAGTAACTAAATGCTAAAAATGTTATCCTTAGTCAATGAAGAATTTTATTTGCTTGGAAAATAATGTTCATATTAATTCAAGGTCGGTTAAATATATTATAAAATTCTTTCATTTTGAAAAATTTAAACTTTTATATCTTTACAAATAATGTTTTTATAACATTATCGTGACTATCATAAATCTTAAGATATAAGAAAATCTGATTTGAAAAAATATAATATGACTGCAAATTGAAACTGGAAATTAAAATGTTATTTTAAAAAGTCTTAAAAAGTTGCTTTAAAATATATTATTTAAAGTATACTAAAAAATTAATGAAATTATATTATAATGGTCCTGTTGATATAATTTTGAAGTACATTCCTTAAATAATTATGGCACTAACCATTTAATTAAGCGAGACTACAAAAAAGCAATTTCTTTCCATTTAAAAATAATATTCTTCCCTACTAACAAAATATTAGGTGATATCTCGCATGAAATCTCACATAAGATCACATCACATATGATATTAAAATAAAATAAAAATGTCTCGGTGTTCTTCTACTTGAAAATCCTTCATTAAAATCCGTCGTTATAACTACTTCTGCCACCTAAGTGTACAGTAACTTTTATAACTCAAGTAGAAAAATTATCTGATGACCTGATGAGATCACGAAGCTCTTACAAGAATACTTTCTAAAACCCTGATAGAACTAATCTTAGCCTGCAACGAGGCACTCATAAGGACCGCATTTTCTAAAGTACATTTATGGCGAAACAGTTTCAATGACCATTGAAGACTACAAATTCTTATACAATCTGACTTATGGTGATGGCAATTCATCATGAATGAAAAGTATTAGTAATTTCATTAATTAGTATATTGATATTCATACTATTTATATTTCTATTACATTAATTCGGGCGATTTCGGGCAGTTGGCCATTAAATGATTAAAACATTTCATAAATGGGAGAAAAATGGGCGATTTCCACCAGGGTTATTTTTTAATATTAGCGATGCGTTAGAATAAAATATAAAAATTTAAAATAGATTCTGTATTATTTAATTCATATTATTATTAATTAGCTTAATGCCTTGTAAAAAATCCATGTAAGGGCGTCATATAAGTAACTTCGCAGTCATAATCCATCCTTTATTACTAAGGCAAGCGTTATACTCCTTTTCAAATGACTCATAAGATTGGACAGTTGTTGCCACAACTCCGATCTAACCCTTCCTAGATAACCTGTGAGACAACAAGGATTGTAATAAATCCTTAATTTATATATATATATATATGTTAATTCAAAGCAGATGTGTTTTCCTTTAGGAGGCCCTCATCGATTAAATTATAATTTTGTTTAACAAATTTTCTTAATAATTGATAAAAATATGAGAAGAAAAAGTTTAAGCTGTTTCCTGTTAAAACTTAATCTATTTTACAGTATATTTGCAAAGCATTTAATATTTGCGAGAGGCACTGAATGACCAAATGTGATTCATGATCATTCCTTTGATAGGCCACGTAAGGATCGCGCAAGACATCCATTCTTTACAAACTTTAGTACCGCAATTTTCAATAAATTATTATCAAAATTTCAAGAAATATTTTACATCTATTAACAAGGCTAAAAAATTGTTATTTTAAATTCAGTATGAGGAGAAACAAAATTTATTTAATAGACTTTAATAAAAAATTTTATTTTCTATGACACAATACAGGACAGTGTAAGCAGCCTTGTAAGTCATTTAATAATTTAATAGCGTCACGAAATTTGCAAAATTTAACGTCTTTTCATCATGTAATTTTCAAATTTATTTCAATCGCCAAAAGGAAAATAGATTACTTTTTTATTGTATTTTTATGTTTTGACGCAAATTAATTTTCATTTTTGTATGCAATAATGTATTTACAATAATGTATCATTTAAACAAATTAAATATTTGTTTTTTCCAAAGTAAATATTTTAAATATGCATTCTTATGCTTAAAATAGCGTAGTATTTATAGCAAACATAAAATATTTATAACACTTATGTTAAAAATAGCGATGTTTAGTTTTATGTACAGCTCCATCATTTTTTTCTTGCAATATAATATTACATAAAGAAATAATTTACATGAACAAACGTATTTATGCATATGTATTTATACTAGTAGCTGAATTTTTACGGACTGCATTTTCAATTTAATTGCAACATTTATGTAGGAATAAATTATTTTAAATGTTTTCGTTCATAAATAAAAATAAAACATGTATTATACTATTAGATTACTAGCATTTTTACTGCTTTTGAATTCTTCTTCTGTTGATCATAAGTAAATATTGATTGCTATTTTTAGTATTTTTTTTGGCAAGTAAATCAATTATAAAGTGTAATTATTAAATAATTTTATACTGAGCATGTTTAAAAAAAATGATGCGTTTGTTTTTTTTAAAACTATATTATAGTTGACAAATGAACAGAAAATTCTAGTAGTTCTTTCATATCAAGAACAGCTAACGTTTAATCGTGTGAACGTGTATTTTAACGTATAAAAATACTTTATAAAATATTTTATTATTTTAAATTTTATATCTCTCACGACTGCGGAAGCATTTATAGTATATAAAGCAGTGAAGCATATTTAGAACTATTTTGAGACGTTAACTCGGTAAATGATTTTTGTTTTATTGAAAGCAATAATGAAATTCAAATTAATTCATTTTATCGGGTTATTTATTTTGCAGTCTTGCAACGCAAAACCATTGTTCGGTAAGTAACTAAAAAATTTAAAATGAAGATAATAACATTTTAATTTATGTTTGTCCTATTTTGTAGGACATATTGGCAAAAATTTAGGGATCAGTGGTTCAGTTGATTTATCATTAAATCACAATGGAATTTTGGGTAACTTCAACAAAAAATTAGGTTTCAATATTGCCAGTGAAAGTAACAAAGATTCTTCAGTTGAACATCAACATGAATATCATTGGGGTATTAACGGGGCAAATCATGGCGAATATGAACATAATATTAATGTTCAATCGAATAATAATTATCAACATGGATTAAATGGAGGTAAATATTGTTTTTTAGTTTCATTTTTTCATTTGTTAGTTTATATGATAAAGCTTATAAAACTTTATCTATAAATATATATTTGTGTCTTTAGTTGTTTTGTATTTGATAATTGTACAGCAGTTGAAGAATTGATTTGAATTATTTTTTACATCTCTTCTTTTACAATCACACTTTTATCTATGGAAAATGTATTTAAACTTTATTTAATTTACCAGAAAATTTCTTTAGATTCCATAAATTTACATTCCTTTTACTTAATTACTAGAAAAAGTTATATAAATATTTTTTTCAATAAAATATAAACTTTAACTGATACTTAGGAGTGACGCATGAAATCACAAGCAGTCATGGTGGCGGTAGCTGGCAAACTAATGATCACCAAGTAGAAGGTAACAATTGCTTTAAATAAATAGAGTCTTTATTAAAAATACATATTAAATCATTATTATTTTACATTACTGGTTTAAGCAGTAAATGGAAATAAGCATGTTGGAATTAGTATAGAAGCAAATAAACACATTAGTAGCAGTACAGGAAACTCTGGCTCTCATGAAATCAATGTGAATCATAATATAAATAGTAATGGAAACCACGTAAGTAATATAAATATCCAACAACCAAAGAATAATGAGAATGATTTGAAAGAGAAATTGGAAGCCAAAAAGCATGGGCATTTCGGAATTTCTGTTAATCATGAATCTTCGAGCAATTTGCTTGGTAATTCGCACCATAAACACCACTCGCATCATGAGCATCACTCGCATCATGAACATCACTCGCATCATGGACATCATTCGCATCATGATCATAACATCAATTTGCAAGTGTCTGGTGGCGATTTCTTAGGCAGTCTTCTAAATACTGCGCAATCGATTGAAAATTCTATTAAGAATAGTATTCCACATATTGGAGTTTCAATAAATCACCAGACCTCTCACTCACAAAATATAAATGGTGGAATCGACCATTCTGTCAGTGCAGAAGGAAGTCAGAGTAGTCAATATCCGCACAGTCATAATGGAGAAGTAAATTGGCAAAATCACCAGCATGGCTCTTCGCAAATTGGCATTAGTCATCAATCTTCAAATGTCAATTTACCAAATGTTAATAATCAGCCATCGCACCCTGAAATTATAAATGGTGAGCACAATTCGAAACATCACAAAGAGATTAATATAAATATAGAACACTCGCATGGTCACGAAGTCAATTTAAATTTACCACAACATACACATGAAGTCAATATTAATCACCAAAAAGAAGTAAATGTTAACTTACCACATTCCAATGGAGAGGTGAATGTAAATATCCCTCATCAATCTGTGAATAGCGGCGGAGATACTTCCCTTCAAATAAATTTATCTCACCAACATACTCATCATCATAATAAGCCTAAGCATGATTTGGATGCAAAATTGGAAGCTATTAAACAAGCGAAAATTGATCATGCAAACGAATTAGCTGCTAAATTGGAAGCCAAAAAAGAAGCAAAGCTCAATCATGCAAAGGAATTAGCTGCTAAATTAGAAGCTAAAAAGGAAGCTAAACTTAATCATGCGAAAGAAGCTGCTATCAAATTAGAAGCTATAAAGCAAGCGCATCAAAATCATGTGAAAGAAGGAGCACATAATCTGGGTTCTGTAGTGCACGAACATGGACATAATATAAATATAAATTTACAACACTCGCATGATAATAATGCAGCAAGACCACAAGTAGAAAATTCATGGCAACACGAGAATACCGGTCATGTTTCAGTTAATGGACAAGTCTCTCATGGACAGAATTATCCTGAAAATGCTCCTCAACATAATGTTGTTATTAATCACGAATCCGGATATCAGGGACAGGGAAACAGCGGAATTAACTTAGATCATCATGTTGACTTACAACATTCAAATAGTCATGATATTGGTCAGAATTTGCCGCAATATCCCGTGATTCATGATAACGGTGCAGCAAGACCACAAGTAGAAGATTCGTGGCATCACGAGAATACCGGTCATGTTTCAGTTAATGGACAAGTCTCTCATGGGCAGAATTATCCTGAAAATATTCCTCAACATAATGCTTTTATTAATCACGAATCAGAATATCAGGGACAGGGAAACAGCGGAGTTCACTTTGGTCACAATGTTGACTTACAACATTCAAATAGTCACGCTGTTGATCTGAATGTGCCGCATCATCCTGTGACTAGCGGTAGTAATCATAATCTTGAAATTAATATTTCTCACAATCACATTCACCATCCTAAAATTCACGATATTCAGGCAAAGTTAGAAGCCAAGCATGAAAAAAAAGTTAGTCATGCAAAAAAAATAATTGAAAAAATAGAAGCTAAAAAAGAAGCAAAATTAAATCATATTAAAGATATAGCTGCGAAGTTAGAAGCTAAAAAAGAAGCAAAACTGAATCACCTTAAAGATGTATATGCGAAGTTAGAAGCTAAAAAAGAAGCAAAACTAAATCATGTTAAAGAAATAACTGCAAATTTAGGACATGATCATCATAAAAATATTAATATAAATATACATAATTCTCATGGTCAAGGATTACAAGTTCCACATCATGAAAATATTGGTCATCTAAATATTGGTGTTTCTGGGCATCATGAACACCATACTATTCCAACGAACGTACATCAAATTGAACATTCCCACGTAGGAATTCAAAATATCCCCCAACATGAAATTACTATCGGCAGCCAATCATCTCATCAACATACTGTAGCTAATGGAATTCATAATTCTGGAAATGTTATTAAAATTAGCGCTCCACAACAAGAAATTCCAATAAACAATTTACCTCAAATTCATCACGTCGGCCATGAAAGTAGAAAAGAATTTGAAATTTCTCATTCAATAGGAAGTCATGTTCCTGCATCACCTCACGTTCATGACATAGTAGCTAATTTTGAAGGACATAAAGAACATCAATCAGGAAACGTTCACAAAATAGTTGGACAAATAGAAAACCATGAAGAGCCTTCCAAACACGTGCATCAAATAGTACAAAGTTGGGAAACCCAGCCATTGGCTCCGTCTAACAACGTTCATCAATTAACGCAACATTTTGAAACTGAAAAAGGTGCCCATACTGGTAATGTTAATAGCATAGTTCATAATATAAATTCTGGAGAAAACGCTCATTCACGTAATGTTAATAAAATAATTGGACAAATAGAAGGTCACAAAACATCTGGAGAGAACCACGTGACTGATTTAGCATCAAAACTTGAATCTAAAAAGCATGGACATTACGGGATTTCTGTAAATCACGAATCAACAAACTCTGCTAACTTAGTAAATTCTTGGAATGTTGATCTTTCGGGTACTCATCAACTTAGTGGAGTATTAGAAAATATTCTTAATGAAGCCCAAACTGTAGAAAATAAGATACAGAAATCAACTGCAAACCATGAATCATCAAATTCTGCTAACTTAGTAAATTCTTGGAATGTTGATCTTTCGGGCACTCACCAACTTAGTGGAGTATTAGAAAATATTCTTAATGAAGCCCAAACTGTAGAAAATAAGATACAGACATCAACTGCAAATCATGAATCATCAAACTCTGCTAACTTAGCAAATTCTTGGAATGTTGATCTTTCGGGCACTCACCAACTTAGTGGAGTATTAGAAAATATTATTAATGAAGCCCAAACTCTAGAAAATAACATACAGAAATCTGGGCATGCGTCGATTTCAATTAATAGTCATTCTTCTCAATCACACAGTGGAGGAATCAATGTTCAATCACATTCTTCAAACACGTATCCTTCGCACCACGAATCTAGTGGAAACAACCAATTTGAAATTTCTACTAGTGATCAATCATCACATTCTGGTAATTCACTTGGTGGAATTAATGTACATCAAGGCCATCAAGTTTCAGGAGGTAATATCGGGGTTGGTTTGTCCCACGAATCATCTCATACTAATGGTTTGAATGGAGGATCAGACCTTAATTGGAGTAAAAATATAAATATAAATTCTCAAAGTTCAGGTAGTCATTCAGGATTTTTGGGAGGTATTTTTAATCACGCTGATAATTTAGGTCACAGAATAAAGTCTAAAATTCCTTCTGTTGGATTTTCTGTCAGTGGACACATATTTAAATCTTAAGGAAATATTCTAATGTTTAAACTAACTTTGAACATTAAATTTTATGTAACCTTCAAAAAAGAAAATATTTTTATTTTGAAATAAATAACAAGTATAATTAAATATTTATTTTATTGCTTAATATATTTATAGGATGAAAATTGTATTGCTTTATAATTTAAAAAAAATGGGTAAATTCTAAGACAATGTATACTATAGTATATTAATATGTATACTATGTATTAATATTAAAATAAATCTTTAAAAAAATAATTTGTATTTTAAATCTTTTTAATAACAAGCAGTTTTTCATTACAGAATAAAATTGTAACACGCATAACAAAAATATTAAATAAAAAAAAAATAATAATACAAAATTATGTTGTACGTACGTTATAGGGCACAGTTTGGCTAGTGAGAAAGTCGGGCCCTTCACTTAAGTTGCACAAGCTTGAGAAATAGAAATTAATTTTGAACATTTTTACATGTAATTCCTTGAAAAAAGTTTGTTATTGTAATTATTCTGTGAAAATAATTTATAAGAATTTGATTTTAATATTAACCACCTATATTTCAAGTTTTAAAAACTAATTTATTTTAAAAAAACTTCATTTTTCTTTAGAACATTTTTATTTCTTAATTGAAGTAGTAAAAAACGCTTTTTACTCACAAATTTATACATATGAAATCACTGGCGAATAATTTATGGAAAACTAGCGAATTATGATAAAACTTTAAAAAATCGATTTAAATTTTAATTATTTATTTAACAATTCAATTTTGGCATATTTTATATAAATATTTAATGTCGGTAATACAACGTCTTTCAAATCAACGGGTTAATTTTTCGATTTGATAACGGTACTGTATTAGAAACTCGTTAATTTGTTAACCTATTAAACTTTTCCCTTTTCCTCCGTTTCCTTTTGCTGGTATACGCAGGTGCAAGTCGAAAAGTGCACGTCAGAAAAGTGTCGACATATCGAATGAATTTTGTTTTTTGCTTTCTGGTTTTGTCAAAGAGTCTGACTATTATAAAAAGAGGAAAAAGTGAGTCGTATAGCTTCTACTCTTGTGCAGCTTGGAATTAATGCGGCAAAGAACATACGCATTTCGTCGATTTTGTCATATTTTGTATCGCACGACAGCAGCGTCGCTGAAGCCCGAAGGAATTTCGTTTCGACTTTCTAACACGTCAGTCTGGCTTCATTAACGGAAAAAGGAGGTGATCCCCTACAGCCATTGCACCGGAAGAGAGACATATGAGGCTCTTTTGAATTGTACCAGCCCCTTTTGAAGCTGTTTTGCTATCTGCTTCAAAAGGAATCAAAGGGATCTATTTATTCGTATTTTCAAAGAATGGAATTTCCGCCAGAGATTAAGGTGACGCAAAATTGAGACTTGCCTTGAAAAGAAACTCAGAAAAGCAGCTAAAAACGATGTTTTGCTCAAGGAATAGCCATCTCTAGTTACTCTCTTTTGATTTGAATAAAAAGTATTTAGTAAACACATAAATTTTTTTTAATTAAAAACATTTTTATTATCTTTTTAATGTTTCAAGAAGTTTCATAAGTGAAAACCGTTACCAATTCATTGGCATGTAGGTTTTTCAAAATAAATGTTAACTCACAATATATAAAAATAAACTATTAAATAAAATAATTAAATTAATTAATTCAGGAAGTATATGTTAACTATTACTTTCAGTGTTCACCAATCGGGACAAAAACTTAAAATATCTTCGTAAGTTTTAGCGTATTGAACAAAAAATTAAATTAAAGTACATATCAGGATTTTTAATTTGAGTTTAGTGGTATTAAGAAATATTTATTTTTCCAAAGTTACGCACAATTAAAATAATACTATGTTACGTCCCAACACGTATCTTTTTATTTTTTTTTTAACATTTAACGAACTCAATTTAAAAGGTTCCATCAATAGTAAGTTAAAAAAAATGCACAATGCCTGCACATCGAAAAAGCGCGGTCTATCACCTATATAAACTGCAAGACAACAATCCAACATGAAACAGTCAATGAGACTGGCGACTAACTCGGCAGTCCGCAATCCACCTCAAAAGAGTCACTCTGTCAAAATGTAGAAAGTCAAAAGTCGCGCTTTCGCTACGGGCTCCGTGTCAAGCATTGTACACGTCATTTCTAAATCTAACGCGATTATTCTTTATTTATAGTGATATGTGAAAGGCGATAATAATAAAGTCTCTAGTGAATTTAAACTGCACAATATTAAAAATTTATATCTCCCGATCTCTCTCTTCCTAAGGGTCAATCTAAACAACCTCGATAGCGCTAGTGAGAGTAGCACGAATCAATAAAAAAGGAAACATTAAGTTCTGAATTATAACGCAAAATATCAACAACATACAAATTAGGTGGAGCCTCAGCCACCGTCCGTATTCCAGCTTCCAAATAAAGATATAAAATCTTTTAAAGTCTTCTTCTCCAAAGTCAAGACTTAAAAACTAAAAAATAATCTATATTTTTAAAGTTTTATAGTTCAATTTTGAGGAATTTGATCTTAATTTTATAATTAAACATAACTTTGAAAAGAATATAATATTTAAATATTTTTTAATTTTTTATCAATAGGCTAAGGTATGGAAACTAATGTATGGAAGACTCAGGTATGGAAATTTTTTATTTTCATAGACACAGATTTCCCCTAAATTTTATGAGAAAAATTCTTATCTCTGTTACTAGGTACAAATGTACAAATATGCACAATGCAAAGATATTGTATTATTTTTTAAACTAAGGAATAACCTCCTGCAATTTAACCAATATTTCTAACTCGGAGGGTGGACACGATCCGAGTGAATATAATTATGTAAATTTATTATTTTATTTTGTATTTTTAGAATGACCGTTAATTATAATTTTGAAGAGTAGAATAAATACTAATGTATATTAGAAATATCAACTTACGAAACTTCTTTCTATAATCCGTTTTATATTTATAAGATTTAATTTTATGTGTGCAAAAAAAATACCAATAAAATACTATAAAAAGCAGAAAATACATTCAAATTTTTTTACAATTTTAATAATTTAAAACAATTTTAATAATTTGAAAAACACAGATTAAAATAAAAGATGAAACGTAATATAATAATCCGAAGTTGTAAAAACTTAAAATATAAAACGCTAGAAACTTGAGTTATCCGCAAAAAAGCAGCAGAGCCACTATCTGGGTTACTAGAAGTATTAATTGCAACACACGCTCATTGATGAAGTTCCAAACAAGAACAGTTTGGAATAATATCTTCAGCTTATATACCTTGAACACGCTTCCCTATTGAAAATATCCCTATGGATTCTATGAAGAACACCCCGCGCAAAAATCAAATATATGGGCAATATATTGAAAAAAGCTATTAACAATATATGCGCAAGACAAAGGTTACAAATTAGTAACTAATTGGCAATAGTTTGGCAATGTATTGTTAAACTACATCATCCAATATATGCCCAATACTTTTTAAATATTTTCTCGTGGTGACTTTCATACACGATTTATATATAATGCAACTGCATCTATATGCACTTCATTGCACACATTTATATATAATATAAAATTATTATAAAATAAATTAAAAGAATAAATGAAACGTCAGATATAGCTCAATATTATATTTTAAATTGTATTTTATTTAATAATAAGTTGACAATTTTATTTTAATTAACAATTTACAATAACAATTAACAATTTTATAACAATGAATTTAATTTATTTTTGGATTTCGAAGTGAGGCGCACATAACATTAATTATGGTAGTAAATTCCGCTGGTTTTAACCTCGAACAATTCTTTTTTATTTAACTAAAAATATTTATTTCAAATTATTATACTTACATTCCACTGCATTTAAAATATCGCTTGAAATTGGCCTATTTTTCTTTGACCGGCTTCTAGCGCACATGGTTTTTAAATTTTCTTTTCCAACTAATACTTTTAACAGTCTTCGGGTCATTTCTCTAGGTTGATCCAGCCACCGGTGTAAATAAGTTAACTCTCCCATGTCAATCCAAACATTAAATGTATCCGCACATAATAATACTCTGTCTGAAAATGATATGTATATACATGCATATATATATATATATGATAAACTGATAAAATTGTTAATGGTAAAATATAAAAATAAGTCAAATTACTTCATCTGTCTCTCGTTCTCTCTCTCGTTCTCTTTCTCGTCCTCCCTCTTGTTCTCTCTCTCTCGTTCTGTATCTCATTCTCTTTCTCGTCCTCCCTCTTGTTCTCTCTCTCGTTCGGTATCTCGTTCTCTTTCTCGTCCTCCCTCTCGTTCTCTCTCTCTCGTTCTCGTCTTTCTATCTGTTTCTGCCTTTCTCGTTCTCTTTCTCGTCCTCCCTCATGTTCTCACTCGTTTTCTCACTCGTTCTCTATCTCGTTCTCTTTCTCGTCCTCCCTCTCGTTCTCTCTCTCGTTCTGTTCTTTCGATCTCACTCTGCCTTTCTCTTTCTCTTTCGCGATCTTGCCGTTTTCTTTCTATTTCTCTCTCGATTTCTCTTTCCATTTCTCTCTGCTTTTCTCTTTCTCGTTCTCTTTCGCGATCTTGTGTTTCTCTTTCCATTTCTCTCTCTAATTCTCTTTCCATTTCTCTGTGCTTTTTTCTCTCTCGTTCTCTTTCGCGATCTTGTTTTTCTCTTTCCATTTCTCTCTCTATTTCTCTTTCCATTTCTCTCTGATTTTTTCTCTCGTGTTCTCTTTCTTGATCTTTACTTCTTTCTCTTTCTGCTTCTGTAGTTTCCTCTAATAAATCCAAAAAATTGTTTTTATTCCTTTTGCCCTTCTGGTTCTCTCTCCACTTCGTGTCTTTCTAACTCATCCTCAGAAGATTCTATTACTCGACGCTTTAACTTTTGTTGCTGTTTTTCCACTTTTTTTGT
>UCOM01004036.1:0-14287 GCA_900474385.1 Ormyrus pomaceus
GATTGTTTTTAATGAATCTCGGAGATAATATTGGAACGATAAATTAGTTAGGAGGAAGCTAAGTGCCAATGAATTGGCAGTGGTTTTTTTTACTTATACTAAAAAAAAGATATTTTAGTAGCAATTACTTATTATTTAGTACGCATCACCGACTTCCTTTTAATTAATTGCGATTGTATTTCTCGTGTTTCAGGTAAGTCCTGCAATCGATTACTTGATTCACTCTACAAGGTCACGTAAGTTTAAAATAAATCCATCCTCCTAATTCGATCTACCGCTAACGTACTTTCCATCAATCAACTTGAAGATAACGTCTTGTCCAATAAATTAAGCCTGGATCCTAGCCGCAAAAATATCAACAGAGCCATTTACAACGTCATTTCGCGCGCCGTTCCAAACTGGACCAGTAAGCGTATAAACATATGCAAGACGTGCAAGCGAATATACACTTCATTAAGGTGCGCATACATACTAACAGACCCGAGGTTGTATGCGCGTTTAACCAGTGTACACAGCGAGGCGCAAAAGCAGATCCTTCAGAAGATACGGACAGTGCGGCGGGTCTGAAATTTTGTAACTGACTTAATAATTAAAGCAAATTTGTTGGCTGCAAGTGGATGAATGATCGTTCTGGAACGACTAAAGCGGATGTTATTTTAGTATTTAGATAAAAGAGCTAATAATCAGGCGAATCAGTGCAAAGCTGCTATAATTATGAATTTTGTAATATTAATAAGGAAAGCATAACTTATTCCTAAATAAAACGGGCAATTCTAGTAGATTAATTAAATAGCCGCTGAAATGAAATCTCCACCTGCAAGCTCTCTGCTTGCCCATGTCCATTTAAAAGAAAGGCCGCCATACTCGCCAAGGAAAAAGACGTCTAAAACGGCGCTCGCGTGCCAGAATCGCTCACCGCCGTTATTTCCGCGCAACTAAATCAGTCCGTTTAAAGTCCAACAATCTAATGCCAGCCCCTCCGAAAAACAAAGTTGCATCCCGCAACGTAGGCCCGAAAATCACTCTCGGGGTTTGCTTGGCAAGACACGCCGCGGCTCGTAAGCCGAGCGCGGCGCCTCTCGCGCTTCGCGCCTCCCGTCGCTTCACGCGCGATCGACGCCTGCTGCACGCCCCCGCGGCTACGGCTGGCGTTTTCATTAGTATACGGCTGTGCGAGCGAGCATCGGTCCCAGTCGCACTGCGGCTTCGCTAACGATTGTGTCACGCCGGAGAGAGGGAATAATTGCGACGCTGCATCGAAGTGCATCACCCCGTAAGGGAAGCTCTCTCTCTCTCTCTCTCTCTCTCTCTCTGCTGTGAGGCGTATATACGCGAGGCAGCCCCTCTGAGACTCCGGAGGAGTTTACTGTTCTTGCGATGCTGCCGGGAACTTCTTGCTAGTTCGCGACGGAGTTCTTATTCACCGGTGCGTTTACGAAATTTTGGACGTAATTAGCGAGAGGCGATTTTTGTTCGGAGTTGCCGCGCTCCGACGAGGAGATTGTTTCTGGTATTAGAGTCTATTATTAGACGAAAATTTGCAGAGACGTTGAAAAATGAGAAGTGGATTGTCGCGGTTTAAAAGCTGATTTGGACGATGTTAATTCAGGGTTTTTCTTAGAAGCGCGATTGATGCAATTTCGTATGATAATGTCGAAAATTGATAATTACGCACTTTGCTGCTGCGTTAATGCGCGGAAATTGCGTGAAGTAGTTTATTAAGCTGATTAAACGTAATGCGAAACTGTTCGTAAATACGGAATGTGAATACTCGAAATACTAATTATCTGCTTTTGAACCTACTTTATGATATTCAAACCCAACTATCTTTGTGCAGCCTTTGTACGCAAATACTGGTACAAGTAATAACCGCAGTCTGTTTTAGAGAAATATTGTTTGCATATTATTACGACTTGCCAAAATTGACTTTCCCTAGTATTAATTCATATCGTTATTGCTGAAATTTCAGTTACTATTGAATAGCAACGCTTTCAAAATACGTTTTTAAAGCTCCTAAAATACTTCATCATAACTTAACCCACTTCGCCCGCTAACTCAAACCGCTCGCCCCAATAAACCCTAGAATTATCATAATCAAACTCGTTTAACACCGCTGTGAAATTATTAAAATCAAGCGCCTCGCCCGCCATCGCCTCAAACCGGGCAAAAAGATCGCGAATTGAAGCGCTCGAGGACAAGCGTAAATTCGTCAGAGGAGCGAAACGAAGTGGAAACAGAATTAAATTCGCGCTGACATTTACATGCAGAGCGAAAAGCGCACCAGGTGAGAATAGAACGGCCACGGTGGCCGATCTCCCGAGATGATTAAAATGCGGCAACTCTTTGAGGCGCGCTTTCGCCTCTCCCTCTCTCTCTCTATTTTTTTCTTCTACTTTGTAAAATAGAACTCGCGGCCGAGGATCTTTTTTTCTCCGGTACGAAGTTCCCGCGCGATGCCGGACGAATGTTCTTTCAGTTCGCCGGGGGAGGATAAAGCGTTTTAATAGGTTTTTTTTTGCTGAAAAAGTTTCAGCATTTTTGTCTACTTTATATCTGGCCTTTTTAAGAAAGTTTCGAAGCTTTCAATTTTTCACCCCGCGGTATAAAAGGAGTGCATTATCTGGCCGTTAAGGAGGTTATTTTAAATTTTACAGTGATTCGGCAAGTTTGATTTATAATTGCGTAATTCAAATAGACTTTTACTGCTAAAGTTACATTTAAAAACGGACGGTTTACAATCAATGAAACGGATAATATTTTGCCGCAATCTTAAATTTTAATTTATTTATAGCTATATAAAATACTCCTGCGTTCACATTAAATAAAGGATAAATGAAATTTTGTATACCCCTATAAACAACCAAAAAATATCGCTCTATTAAAAAACGCCAGCTTTTCAAATACAAGCGAGAAAAATACAGCGGCAAGTTGACGAAGGGGGATGTTCTTATCTTTCTTAACGTCTTTATAGAGCGCTGTCTATATAGCTGACCCAGTACGTTACGTTTTTTTCCTCTCACAGGACACTCAACCTCTTTTCGATATTACGTTTCGATACAAGAGTCCATTTGTCAAGCAGCCCTTAGCTCGGCCAGACGTTGTAAACCTGATTTTCCAAGAACTTTCTCACTTATTACATTTATCGTTATCTACTCTGCTCTAATCCAATAACAGAGATACGCTCATGTTTTCTGCCTTCGGGCAGTAGTCTGCTGTCGACTCTTCTCGGAAATAAAGTAAAAAGACACTTAATCTCCTCGCTCGATTTAAAAATAGCAGTTGCCGCGGAGAAGACCTGGTCTCTGTGGATGAAGTACAAAGTATTACCTTCAAAACATTTTTTCCAGATCTATTAAACTCTATTTTAAAAACGTAAAATGATCCTCGATCAGCTTTAATAAACGTTATACTTTACGCTGGTTCCGGAAGCATTACAAGACACCAAAAAATATTATACCCGTATTTCCTAAAATGTATTTAACACCTGAAAAGAAAACATTTATGTGAAAAGTTCTTCAACTCTACGTACAGCAAACTATGAAAATACCACATAATTAATCAATAAACATCAAAGCAAAAAAAAAAAACCCCCCGGTTCGATACCCCGCTGAAATTTCCAATTCCAAACGAAGCAGAAATTAACAGTCTCCAACTAGTGCAGCGCACAAAAAGCGCATATGCAGCAGCCGCAAAGTTGTGCAGGTCGAGAAGCCGCCGCGATCGAGGGCGCGTAACTATACCGAGAGCCACGATATCGCGATCATGTTTTTAATGCGCCACGCAAGCCATATTCCTGCAAATTATCAAGACCGATCGAAGCGGTGCAGCGCGCCGCGGGCCAGAGCGGTACGTCGCGCGGCTAAGGGAGTGTATACGTGCGCCGGTGGCTGCCGCCGACCCGAACGTGACTCGCGAAAACGCGTTGACCGAGATATGAAAACAGCGCCGCACGCGGAATGTTGATTCGGCCCCCCCCCCCGTATAGCCGGGCTTCCTGCGCTCCTTGAATTTCCGGAAGTATACGATGGCAGGACGGGACCGTGACGCGAGCTCGGGGTGTGCTCTTACGGTAATTATTCTCTTGTCTGCTTGTTTCTTGGTAGTTTCTGATGTGGGAGGGTGTGGAAACAGGCGCTCTCGAATTCGGGGTAGAAGGGGAAGGGGGAGGAGTTTGATTTTTGAAGTTTTTTTAAAAGCAGCTTGCGAATTTTGAATTTGAATAATTGAATCTGCTTCGGGACCAAAATGTATATTCTATTAGCTTATTAAAATTCTGTATACAAAAGGGTTATATTAGAATTTATTTGCTTCGTATTATGTCTAGAAATAAATGTTTATCTTCATTAATATTGAATATTTACACGAACATGTAGTTATATGCTTTATTTGAAATTTTGAATTTATAATACATATTTTAAAATAAATTCACGTTTTAAATTGGAAATACATCACTTCCAACCGCGTGTTTTATAGTTTTCTAAAATCTATTCTTTATTACAATTTTTTTCACCTTTTTTCAATATACCGAGAATGTAACAGCTTTTTTTCTTGTTACCTTTCAGGCTAGCTCTGTTCTTTTTAACTTTTTACCGGTACTTTCCAGTAACAGTGAGAGGTCCCTTTCACGCTTTTTGCCAGCGCTCTTTCTCTTTTTTACTCCTTTATTCCGGCATTAATTATTGTCTAATGAAACTTCTCGTACGCCGATTCCTTTTGTTTTTCGTTCTTCCGGTTTTTTGCCTTCGCGCGTAAATTCGCCAAACTATACGGAGAGCCAAAAAATGCTCGCCATTCCTTTCCTCTGAAAAATTTCGCCTTCTCAAATTCAACCTCGATTCGAATTCAATCCGATATTTGAACGAAGAACAGAGCGGATAAATGAAACGCTGAACTTTAAGATTTTTGCACTAATTTACAATGATAAATATAGCATAATTGCGTCCATCCACACGGGGCGAGAAACATGAATCAGTTTACGTAAATTACTACTGTTAACTCGATGACATTCACGTCATCTAGAGGATGCCCCGAGTGAACTGCACAACTCTCGCGCGGCCATTAGAGTTATGCTAATTAAATGAAACAATTAATCCGCAGGTTGCGGCCCAGGTGATTGTATGTTAAAAGCGTTTGTTATGCAGCGCGGCATTATCAAACTAAACAATATAAAGCTCATTATGCATTAATTTTGTAACTGCTAGCAAGCTCGTAATCATCTGATAATGGGGTTTGCAATAAACAAAAATATTAGTATTATTAGCATAATTAGTAACTCGTAAAGTAAAAAAGCAGTATGTTATTACGTGCGGTCAAAACAGAGGTTTTTGAAATGCAATATTTTTGTTGTGCAAAGTAAAATAAAACGTATAATTTATTATTTCAGTTTTATTAGTTAATAATTATATGTTAAATACATATAAATAAGAAATTTTTATAAAACTGTAATAGTAAATAGTACAACTATTATAATAAATACTGTAGCAAATGCGAAAAAATTATAATTTAAGCCTAATAATTACTATGCAGATCCATCGAACCACAATATCCGCTACAGTACCTTTTCCTAAAGAAAAATAACATTCCCTTGCAACGATTACCTGTAGTACCAAACGAGGCTCACCAGAAAATGTCCCAAATTACATCCGCGTGCAACGCGCCTTAATCAAACGTCCATTTTCGTAAATTAATTAGCCCCCATTAAATCTAACAACTTAATAATACATGACGATTTCAATAATCAGATTTAGTAGCCCGAGCGCGCGTTCGCGCGCGCGCGCAAATTATAATGTCGCACAGTAGGGCGGCATTAGCATTTTCATACCGAATGACCGCACGTTTGCGTATCCGGCCGTTATTATCGTCGACCGCGGCGAGCGCGATAAATATACCGCCCTCGCGGATAGCGGCCGCGGTAATACCCGCGGTAAAAAAACGGGAGCTCTTTTCCGCGCCGTCTCCGAGATCGGCGATCGCTCGTTAAGGGATTTATCGAGCGCGCCGTATAAAATCGGGGTTCACATTGTGCTTGCGCGAAGTGGGACACGGTTGAAATTGAAAATTAATCTCTCGGAGGTATTTTGCGGAATTCGAGGTGATTTATATTGGACGAATATCATTATAATAATCGCGATTCTATTTTCGGCCGCTTCTTTACCTTGTTTTACGTCTGTATAATGTACGTTCATGGTAAATTGCAGTATAATGTGCCTTTGCGAAAAGTTGAGGGGTTAAATAAAAAAAAAAGAATGTTTTTTATTTTTTTATTTAGTTGTTTAATGTCACATCCCCCTTTCGGGTATAAGCGACAGAGTTAACTATAGTCAGTACTTATTGTTTTTTCTGTAGGATTATTGCGGTCGACGAGTTCGATTCCCGCCACCGAAAAAACCGGCAAACATTATTTCGAAATGTCTCCGAAAATTTCGGACTGACACGGGCGGATTCGAACCCGCGTCCTCGAGCAGCCTTGTCTTGGGAAGCTAATAATAAGTCCGGCGTTTATCGTGAAGTAAACAAACCGATGACTTAACCGCCTGAGCCAAGACCGCTCTATATAAGAATGTTATCGATGAAATAAAAAAGAATATACTTTTACGTGTTTTTAATGATCCAATACGATCAAATATAATATCTCGAATATAAATATGTCAGTACGACAAATGTATTTTGAGATAAACGTTTATTTATTTACTTATTTAAAATTAATTGTATTGTGTACACAGTAATTTTGTCTCTTTATAGTAAATATTTCTCTCGAAAATTGTTGCAATTACCAAAATTCTCACAACTAAATCGCTTTCAATCCAATATCACCGTATTCGTTTTTTTTCATTTACAACAGAAATAAAGAGGCAAAACTTCCTTTATTCTCGACACTGACGCGATACAACGGATTTCTCTCGAAAGTCCGCGTCGCTAATTACGTAATTGAATCAGCCACGTCAAGTTGATTAAAAATCAGCGGGCCGCGCTGATTTTTAAACCCGATAAATTCACAGGACGCAAATTGAGCCCAGCCGGTGCGGCAAAACAAAAGTACGCGGAAAATTCGCAGCCGGCGCGCTCGACATTAACCGTTCGCGAGGGCGAATACGTGTGTTTTTCGCGCGCGCGTCGGCGATGATTGATCGCCCGCGGGCCGCGCGATCGCGTAGGCGCGCAAAAAGTCGCGCGCTCTCCCTCGGCATTGTCATTTGAATTTAGATTGATATTTGCGCGAAAATTTAAAAGTTAAACGACAGCCGGCCGAGAGAGAGAGAGAGAGAGAGAGGCGGCAGCTGTCGCCGCCGCTGCGCCGACGCCTATATTGCGATCATCCGAGCGGAGAGCGCAGAGTTGTTTGATCGATCGCGGATGAAAAAAGATATTATTTCATGGAAATTCCTGCTTGATATTTGAGTGCTTCTTGGGAGTAACCTCGCGATATTTTAGCGTAAGCTTAGTGATTTATTGTAATAAGTTTTAATCGATATAAGCGCTCGAAAGAAGGTCCTGGACAAGGGTTATATTTGGAGCGACGCGGAATGCAATCTTAAATTTATTTCGCAAGGTGTAATTTAATTGATACTTAATTAACTAGGTTTTATTATATTGTAATTAAAGGGTTTTTGTGCAGTACTTTTCCTTTTACTTAAGAAATGTTTCTGTTCTTTTTATTTTCTCCTAATTATAAGTTAAACCAATTTTAGCCCTGAAATATTTCCATTCATAGAAGTGTTTCTGGGAAATAATTACGAGAAAAATGCATATCTATTAGGCAGAAAGCGAGGAAAATGGTAATGATTTGAAAGGAAGTAATTATTACACGTAATTGCGAAACAATTATGTACGATATAAAAGCATTTTTTATCAGAAAAATGTTGGAATGTAAATTAATAAAATATTCGAATATTTATTCCGCAAAAGAATTTTACGTAATTTGTTTAATTCAAGTTGTGGTTATTGAAAAAAATACAATTTAGTAGCATTTCGTCGGCTTGTAAAGAATGAAATACTGCCCGTTGTTGCATAAATTTATTTAGAAAAAGTTTCAATTACTATAAGAATTTCTTTACAGAGAAATTTCAAGTTTATACGCAACTTTTACTCTCCGCCATTTGTTTTATGATTTTATTAACGTTTTTCATTTGAGAAATGTTATAAAACGAAGACAGCAATTTAAAGTTTTTCGTTAAAGTTACAGACTCTCAAGACATTTCTAAAAATCATATTTTAAAATTAAATAAAAACTTTTTTTTTCGTTTTGCAATATTCTTCTGTTTAAATGGCTCAACAGCAGATACCAGATTTTCAAGTACTTCCAACTCGCAGCAAACTTTTATGGAATGTAACAAAGAATCTGGCGATCTTGACAATTCGAAAAACGTTGTCACCTGCACAGCACCATTTCTGTAACTCATATCGATGCTACTTCTTTTTGTAGACTTCTCGTCCTTCCATTTCAGCGACTCGTTTCTTTTTCACATCTTGCGATGTCTTCTGCGTTATTCCACCCGTATCTTTGTAATAAATCTAATTTACAATAAATTTTTAAAATAAAGTCAAAACTTCGTAGAATTAAATGCCTTATAAGCACTTTTACTACAGATTTTTATTTAACTTGCAATACAAACAAATTATTCTTCCTCAGACTTCCAAGCACTTTAACAAATATACCCCAAAAAAATATCCCCTTAAACTGCAAAAGACTATTGACTCAATAAAACCAAGCTAAATTCCCCTCTATACCCTTTAACTCAAATATCAATCGTCCAAAGGCATTGAAAATATCTCATATTAGCCCCGATTAATCCGCGATCGAACGCGGCAAAGCCCGATAAAGCGCCTTATCTCCCTGCCGAGCGAAAATCTCTCTTCTCCGGAGGAGAGACAAGGAAATGAGAAAAAGCCGCGCTCCAGGATCGATTGGCAGCTCTCTCCCCGGAGATGCGCGACCCCGCATTGAAAAAGCACCGGCGCGGTAATCCGCGCGCGCAAAAAAAAGGAGGAGCGCGCGGGATTTGCGGCCGCGTGACTCTTTCCGCGTGTCGGCGATGAAAAGGCGAGCCAATATGTCGCGTCTTTTCAACCCGGGGCTTTGCGCCGCTATTGCGCTTCGGGGATTCGGCCTCTCCGCTCTCGGAATTAATGCGAGCCCGGAGGAGAGCTGGAATATTATTTGAATTTTTACGCGACTGCGAACCTCGAGAGCGCTTTACGATTTTTGGGAAGGGGGGGATTTGGCTTTTTCCGAGCGTTGGAAGAGTAAAATTTTGAGTGAATCTCACTTTTTCGGGGCTCGGCGGGAGAGTGCAGCTTTTTTTAACTGTCCGGGTTTGCGTTATTGGAAAATTATGTACTGAGTATGTTAAACTTTTTTTTTTACAATAGCTAATACTTTTAAGATTGTACACGGTAATACGGAAAAATGGAAGCGAAGAAATTATGTGCCGAGATCTGATAAATCTGACAATCCATAAGTAGATAAAGTGAGCTTAGGCAAGACGGATCTTATTGTGCCCATTTATACTACTCTCGCGACATATAAAGATATATAATGTGACGTCGCTGTTCTTTACCGAGCTTCTCTATGTTCCGGATAATCAATTTTCTTATCGTCGAGCTCCTAAATACACTCCGCAGTAATAACAAAAACTGTATAACCCCATACTAAATAATCATCCCCCTAATAACCGCGTCAAATCAAAACGTCCATTCTTCATCTAAATCGGCGCAATTTCGCCTTATTACTCGGCAGCGGGATCGGGTCGTTCGGTAATCGCGGTTAATCAAACTCCGGTTCACCGTTAAAATTACACGGCGCGATTACTTTTATCTCCGGCAATGCCTCTTCCTCCTTTCGGTGTACATCGGACTGTTGAAAATTGGAGCAGCGTATATAATCTGCGCGCCGCGATCAATACTGCGTATGAGGGTATCATTTGAGCTTAGTATCACGGAGAACTGCCTTGCTGAGGTAGAGGAAGAGAGAGAGAGAGATAGAGAGAACGAAGAGAGGGTCCGGGGGAAATCGCAGTGCGCGGAAGGAGACTTACCGGGAAATCGAATGACAAGCGATAATGAAGAACTCGGATTTCCGCCTGCCATCGCCTCTGTCGCGAGGTATTTCCTTATTGGCTATATTCCTTCATGGCTTCTGAGTAGTTCGGCCTTCTTGCTGTAAGAGCCGAGTTTCTTTATCTTAGGGGGATGATTTTTGTGGCCCCTTCCAGGGGCTTCAGAGGTAATATAAAAAGTTCCAGTTTTTTTTTTCTTTTACGATTTGGATAAATAAGACTTCTTCGTTTTTTTACGTTCGGTAAAAATATTTTTAAAATACTTCAAGTTATTTTACATTTTACATATTGCATGCTTCTAAAACTACACCGTTACTTTATTCACTGAATTGTTATTTTAAAAGATTGTTTACTGAATTGTTATTTTAAAAGATTGTTTTCTTTCATTTAAATAAAACAAGAAGCTCCATTTGCATGTCCTCCTTTTTATTCCTAAAACTGCATCAACTTTCACCAGACTCCTCCTCGCTCAGCACAAGCCAAAGCGTTAACCCCTAAACGGACGAGCGAGAAGAATCCGGTGTAAACAAAGGGTGCATTAAGGCTCGATTAGTCTCTCTATCGGCAAATTAGCGCGGAGGCCGGGAGCTTGGCACTCTCGATGAACGTCGATCGGCGAACAATAAGTGCGTTATGCAGAACCCGCAGCCTGTAATTTCGCGATCGCTTCGTCGCATAAAGCCTCCGGCGGCTCCGAAGAGCTCGGCGCGATGTAATACCCCCCCAGGCCCGTTTTAACCCCGTTAAAATCTCTTTAACGGAAGGCAATATTCCAGTCGAATATCGTTAAAAACGAGCGGCTGGCGAAGGAAAAAAGCCGGGGCGGAGGGCGGGATTAAGAGAGGCGCGTGAAAAACTGCCTGGGATTTGCCGCGGAAGGCGATTATGCTCGGTTGATAGAGAGCGAGAATGCGACGGAGGTTTTGAGAAGGGAAGTTTTGGAGTCGTTTAATTGGATGGTTGTTTTCGCTCCGAGGGCAAAGAATTTGTAAAAGATTTATTGTAATGCAGCGGTCGATTTTGTGACCTGAAATCGAGGTTCGCACTGAAAGTTGGCGTGTGAGTTTCGGATAGTTCTATAGAATATCTTTAATGCATTTTAATTAAATTAAATTTATAATACGTTGGTTTAAAACGGTCTAAAGCTTCAAAGTTCCTAAGAAATTTTATGAAAATTAATTAGTTTCCTGAAAATTCGAACAAGTTATTTTGCAAAATTTACTTTCAAAAATAGGTACTTAAAGTTTGATATACCATTACGAGCGAGGAAGGGGATAAAAGCCTGCAGAGATTCGCTATACAAAAGTTTAAAAAATATTTCAGAGAGATTTTGAGTTTAAAGGGAGAACAAATTCCTTCTAGTTGTTGCGAAATTAATTTACATACAAAAAATATGTTTGTCAGCATTGTGCAGAACTTTATTCAAATTTTTCTGATACCATTTTGTTTAAGCAGCACAGTTCTTTAGAAGATATAAGAGTCTGCAATTGCGCTTGAATTGTTTTTATACCTTCATTTCACACAGTGCCTTAAGCTACTCTTGCCGAAGGAATACAATCGTTTTCTCGGAGAAAAGGGATTTATTACGGTAATGGAGAACGATTGCCAGCTAATGGGAATATCGGATTCTCCTCTGAGATTCTGAAAAGGAGCACAGGCTAAGTAAATTGTAATCTTATTAAATTTAAATTAATAATACGAAGAAAGGAGATCGATATGGTTTAATTCAAGGCGCAAACGTAATTACCGTTGGCGAAAGTCAATGTATTTTAGTTTGGAATAGAATTACTCCTCAATCAAAAATAAAAATGTTTCTGACCTTTTAACCTTAAAGGTTTCGACTGAATAAGTTACTAAACTCTGCGAAAATGGGTACGAATTTTAGCTTTTGAAAATTAAAGTAATCAATGGTCCAGCTCTTCCGTGCTTTGGTCAGACTGCATTTGAATTTCAAAATTTCTCCTTTGCCGTTTTGAAATCAGCGAGCCGCAAAATGCCAACAAGTAATTTTCATGTAAATTGGATTGTCAAGTAAACTATAGTTCGTAAAAATTAAAATGCTTGTCCAGCTCTCGGACAAACAGTATTGAAGCTGAATCCTTTAAATCATAAATTTTCTCCTACAGGTTGAAGCTCAACAAAGTATAAAGTAACGCAGAATCGATTTCGATTACTTTGAATAAATATAATGCCAACAAAGAGGTCCTTTTCGAGCGAAAATATCTATCCGATATAACGAAAGTTTTAGCTTTAATCAAAGGCACTCCTTTGAAGGAACTTTTTTTACTCTCTTTATGAAACTCGGTGTTGCATAAGCAAATTTCATGAAAAACTTACTAATTTATTCATACTTTATTACAGCTGTGCATTTCCACCATCAAAGTGCACTGCAAAAGTTATTTGAAGTGAGATTCAAAAGTAATTTATAAAGTACATTTACGTATGCATAACGTACAGATGTGCGATGTAGCTTCAATTTAATTGCAATTCTACATGCCCAGACAGATTCGACTGATAGAAAAACGTACATTATTTTTACTGCAAAATTTCGCCTTCATTTGTAATTCTATTTTATCCAGGTTACCAATCACGGTATACTACTACCACTATATTTTTTTTTGTAAAACGTTTCATTTGTTTGTTTTAATTTTTAATCTGTCAATTTTTGGTTAACTGACTAAAAAGCCACACGCATTGATCCGATTTAAAAAAAAACATTGAGTTGTAAATTTATCAATTTTTAAATCAAACTTAACAACGATAACAGTATAACCTAGTTTTAAAAAAACGCATTAAAATATTTATAAATGTACCCCTCCCGAAAGCGTATACAGCTGATCAATAACCTTACTAATTATTATGCATTCGCAATGTGTGAAAGTATTAATGAATATTCATAAGAAGATACGGCCACGTGCAGCCAGTATAAAACGTTGATGCGCCCAGTGTGACCCTAAATTTCGCGACAATTTCAGCAGTAATTCCACGAAGCAGCACTTTCCCGCTTGTCGAAGTCTTATTTTAGGCGCGCAGAATTTTTTCCTCTGTTAGTTTATTTATTCGCCGACGTGCGGCAATCGATCGGCTTGAATAGTTTAACGAAGCTTCGATTCTGTTATGCAGTAATAAAGTCTTGGTAAACACAGTGTTCTTGTGTACATATTAGCGGATGATGCTGCCTCTCTTTTTTTCTTTTGAAATTTGAAATAATGAGAGAAATTTAGATGGAATATGCTACTTGTTACTTTACTTGTTAATTGTTGAAATTTTGTAGTCTCACGTCTTATCTTTTAATTTAAAATATATGAAATTAATTAATTTTATTTGATTTTTAAACATTTAAACATTTAAACTTTAATTTTATATTTTATTTGAAGATCAAGCAATTATAGAATACTTTTGCTACGAAACTCATTACAACTGATGATCATTAAATAAAACTTTCAGTAATTCAAATAATTGGAAAAAAACTTGGAAAAGTGAATTCGCAATGTCGCATTCAAGACCGTCTTTAAATATGTTAAATTAATTTAAACTTCTTAAAATCTTTTTACATCTTTATACATTCTTTTATAAATTTACTGTGTTAATGAAACTTTATTTCAATTTTAATATGTTTAACAACGGAGTAGGGACAATAGCGTTAATGAATATCATGTATAATATAATCTGTCTAATGAAATTAAACTGCTAACGTTATCAACTGTTATTGTTTGCATTTTTCAATCTCTGATTAAGTAAATAATGGAAATTCAATATGGAGCAGTTTGAAAGGGCTATTCATTATTGTAATTATGTCATTCTGTGGCTCTGCTCCTATCAAAGCTATTATCAAAATAATAGTAAAATTGACAACTTTTAACGAAAAATAAGTTTTAACAATTATTTTACTTTTGAATTTAGAACAATGCTCTCGCTGAGAAATTAAATAATTATTTATTTTAGAATAAATAATTTTTGAATGTAGGTATATTTTATAATATCTAAAGGAAACGTTTAGCTTTATACTAACAAGGAGGTAACTTTGGGATATGTTTTCTACTGTTAAAATATGAAGGAAGCCGCGTCCGTTCGGCCTACGCTCGATTTTTCAAAAGTTATGTGCTCTTTTAGCAAAAATCTAAGAAAAATCGATTTTTGTTTAATCACGTATAACTTCTCAATTATTAACGGTACAGTATTTTAACTCCCCGCATTTGAAAGGTGAGATCAAATCCTATCGATTAAAAAAA